>JAILXH010114732.1:50952-70950 GCA_023558415.1 Piaractus mesopotamicus
AATCTAAGCAGTAAGTGTTTATTTGCCAAGAAAAGCACTAACATTAGAACAAATACAAATAACATTAATATAATAAGTAGTGATTTTATATATGTTGGTGTGTTTGTTTAACCATTTCCAAATTTCCTCTGAGGAAGCCTAGAATAAGTTGTAGTTTCCATACTGTACCTGGTTTAATCAATATTTCTTTAATTAAATCGAGTGTGCTGGTGAATGATTTGAACAAATCCATGTAATGGCTGCTAGCATCCTGCATCAATCTAGAACCAAATTTTGTTCTTCAAACCAACTTACAAGACATCATCTACTTTTTTAAAAGAAATACTTGCTACTTTTTACTGTGTTTATGTTTATTTCCATTCATTCCAATGATAAATAGTGATTTTACCAGCACAAACAAAATTACTGCAAAGAATGATTTCCACACATTTTTTTGAGCGGAAATAAGCTTTGCCAAGATTTGTACAAAAATGTACAGTTTTAAAGATCCTAATAAAAAAAAATGAGCCTGAGTTGGCAGGCTGTGGTGGTTGTGCTGACCTTGCGGTTGGCGTTGAGGTTTGCTGCGGGGATCTGCAGGGTGACACTGTATTCTGTTTTCTTGTTGAGCTCCTCAGCGATGAAGCTGGCCTCCTGCACCAGCAGGTTCGCTCTGACAATCTGTTCTCTGAGCTTTCTCAGACTGCGGGCCAACACCGCCTCTCTGACCCAGCAACACAACACAGACCACATTAGACTCAATATACAATAATTTCCACTGAGGAACGCAGCAGAATATACATGCAGAAAAAATGCTGGTTAATGTTAGTTTTACATGTATGTGTCATTCAACTATTTACTTGTATACACTGCAGTTCAAAAGTTTAATACAAAGGTTTATTAAATATATTAGCAACTGTTAATTTTACCATATCAAATCTTACCTGTACCATACCTTTTTATAATTTTATTTCCAATTATAACTCATACAGCACCAATTTAAATATTAGAAACTAAACACATGTATTTTAGTTTTCATTTTTTAGATTTTATGAACAAAACGTTTTTAAATAATAGACAATATATTTTGTTTATCTATTTACAATATTTTTTGTAGCCATCTTTCTAGAGATTTATTTTTAAAGCAGGGCTTTCTGGATTCTTTTTTTTCCTAAATTAAAAATATTAATTTTATTATTACTTAATTCTGAAGTTCTGAATAGTCATTTTATTCTAGCTTTATTCTGGGTATTACTATTATTATGACTTTACTCTGGTTAAACTGTATCGAAACTTCAATCTGGATATTAATTTAAGTAGAACTTCTTTCTGGATATTAATCTTATTAGAACTTAATTTTGTATATTAATCTCTTCAGAACTTCATTCTGGATATAGATGTTGTTAGAGGTTCATTCTTTATGTGTCATTTTTATTTACAGCTTCATAGAGTCCCACTAATTATTTGAAACCACTGACGTTGTACAGAAGGAGCATATTCCTGCAGTTTAATACATTTATCTGCAATCAAATTGGTTTTATACTGCTGCAAACATAGATCACAAACTTTTCAAATTGTAGTGTATGGCAGCCACCCTCTTCCTGAAGATCTACCTCCTAGTTTAGTTCCAACGCCAAACAAACAAACCTGATCCTCCTAATCACCATTTTCAGAAGGCAGATTTTCTGGATCAGGGTTAGATTAGGGCTGGAGCTGAACTCTACAGGAAGGCAGATCTCCAATAGTGAGGTAATCCTGGTAGCAGATGCTGTAACAGACCTGTCATCACTAGCCTGGCGGAGGTGGCTCTCTGAGGTCTGGGAGGAGTTCAGAGGGATGACCCCACTGCCTCCCTGCATCATTCTTTCTGTGCCCAAGCTCCAGCGCAGACGCTCTAACTCCTCCTCGTACTGAAGCCGCTGACGTTCCAGAGCAGAACGCTTCTCCTCCTCGTGCCTCCGCTCCAGAGACAGCAGCACACACTGCAGCGGGTCTGTCAAGGGATGGAGAGAGAGGGATTACAAAAGAATGGTGGCTATTACATTATATAAGCAATTCCAAGCTTTTGAAAGCTTTCAGGCTTCTTAATTTACTTGTGTAGTTGGGTAAATATAGTCCATGTAGTGCAGAGCAACTTAAAGGCTGAGCTTCAAAAAAATGTGGACATTAATGATAAAATTCAACAATCATAACTGATGATAGGTCATGACCTTGAAATAGGTGTATTTTTCAGTTATTAATCTTAAGACTTTATTAATAAGAATCTACTATTACAAATTATTCAGTAAATAATTATTAATTATTAAATAACTACCATGAATTATTCAGAATCTACTATGAACTATTCTATAACTACTGTACATTGTTCAGTAACTACTAATGAGAGTGAGTGCAGATTGAAGTGTAGACTCAAATACAGAATCTTTGAATATGACCTCAAGCTTTCAAACTCAGTAGTTACTGAAGTATTATGAAGTTACAGAGCCTGGGATTTCCTGCAGTCATTCTTGTTAAAGCATATAAACTCTAAAGCTGAACAGACGAGCATTAACACATGCCATTCAGTTTACTCTTTTTTCCTGTTAACTCCATAACCAGAACTCCCAGCACTCTTACCGTCGCTGCCCAGGGCCTTCATCATGACCTCAGTCTGGGCGTACTCGTAGTTGAAGCTGACCTCACCGGAGCCCTGACTCACTCTGTCCAGATCCACGTCCAGCTGCTCCACACTCAGAGCAGCCTTCATCCCCCCACACTCCTCTACCTCAGCACCAGCATGAGACCGAGTCTTCGGCAGGTTTATTCTGGGAGAGGAACAAAGGAACAACATAGGACAGAAGAAACCAAATCAGAGAGATTTACTGGCTAACAGTAGTCCGCAAAAATCTGAGCATTTCTCTACCATATTTGTATGAGTTCTTTTAGACCAATCCTTCCTTCCTTCCTACCTACCTATCTACCTACCTACCTAAATCTTAACACAAACCAGTAGATGTGGAGTCAGGTGTTTATGACAAAGTTTATGAACAAACCTGAAGAAGTGGTTGTGGCCCCACAGGATGCGGTCGCCATGGTGAAGCTGGACTGGAGCTGAGATGAGAGAGCCGTTCACACAGGTACTAAAAACACACACACAAACACGTTTACACGTCTACTGCCTGTTTCACATAAACAGTCTTTGTTTTACAATACATTTCGTTGCTGTCGGAAGAAAACCTCATATCTCCAAAATGATAACTTTACAGGAGAAGGAAAAAATCTACTATACTTTTAATGTAAGTCAATGGAACCAGACTTTTTCCATGCCGTTTTGGGTCGTTTCTTTTAGTCCAATCATCATGAAATTTACACGCAATGTAAAGGACAACAGTTATTTTCAAATTATGTCAAAAACTGAAAAACAAAAGACAAAAATGGAGATACGAGGTTTTCTTCCGACAGCAGCGATTTGTTTATATATCATTTTATATATTATATCTTGTATGTTTGTTACATTTTCTGATGGGAAACAGATCAAATTATTTTTTTGAAAATTTTATTAGTGATGTGCAACACTAATGTTATCGTTCTTATTTTTTCGCCAAAAAAATGCTTGCAAACTCGCACAACTTTCAAGATATTGACACTGAACCAGCTCTGGAATGTCTGGACTGATCGGGAATGGCTGGCTTGTATGCAACTTTTTTAATTGGATGTACAGTTTCAGCATAGAAACTATTTAAAGCTGGAGTTTTTTCCAAAGAAAAAAATGGCATAATTTTGTGGCCAAAAGTTTGTACACAGCTCTTATGTCACCATGAAAGAAGTACACTAGCAACGCCCTGGTAAGCACCTGGAACACCACAGCAACTACTTAGCAGCACCCTAGCAACCACCTGGGATACCATAGCAACCATTTAGCAACACCCTTGCAACCACCTGGAATACCAGAGCAATTGCCTAGCAACCACCTTGGAAAACACAGCAACCATTTAGCAACACCATGGCAACCACTTGGAACAAGTGAGAGTGTATATGTGATTACCGGGCATTTCTCTTTGGAGTGAGTATCACTCCTGACTCTGGAGTGATGTCAATGACGCAGTGCTGTGGATGAATAGCCATTCCACACAGTTGGATGTCCTGAGAGTCCGCTGAGCCCACCAAAGTGTGATCCTGCATGGATACACACATTTAGTTATTTTATTTTTATTATTTTTAGTCCCTTTTTTCTGACTTACACTTACAATTACTATGTCTTAATACCTAACAATCAAATGCCTGCCCTGTGAAGGGACCATTTTCATCAGTGTTTTATAAATAATACAGCTCTTAAAACTATACACCCAGTGCAGTGGGCTGCTATGTAGTGACATCATCATACAATTTTATTAGACATAACACAAAGATGTGGGGGAAAAGAGACTTTTATTTATTTTCTTTATTTTTTTAATATACACAATATATATAATTCCTGTTTCTGGTCCTGAGGACTAGCTTGTTTTTGTAACTGTTAACCAAAATACAAGTTAAAAATATGACCACATCCAGGATAATATTAGCACACCTTTAAGTAATAGACCAGTAGCTCATTGAGTGCTGGATCTGCGTTGAGGTTCACCAGGAAGCACTTATCCTCCACCATCCTGATACCAGATGACTGGAGAGAAATGCCCAAACTCTCCAGCTGCTTCTGTCTCTCCTGCGAAACATACAGTGATGCAGTTACTGCTAGTGATGACAAAATCATGGTGCAATTATCTATGAATTACTTCTCACTCTTAGCTCTTTCAAAGAAAGAGAGAAAAGTGCATATTTTCAGTCCATATCACATTTTTGCTTGTCGGTAAAAAAAGGAGATATTCTATTCTGATTTGACTTTGAATAAAAATTATTCTTGTAGTACAGTGTTTGTGGAAAGAAAAAACATTCTTTATATTTTATAAGTTTTGTAATTTTCTGAACATCAGAACAAATCAAAGTACTCAATCGAATCTGTCTACACCAATGGGTTTTAACTTGTGGGCCATGAATTACCTTTTATTGAAAGCAATCAGATAATAGTGCAATTAATTATGTAACTATGAAATGACAGATAATAATGTAATGTAAATCTAATGCATAGCAGAATGACTAGTATCTCTTCATATCTAAGGGTTAACTTCTGTCTCACTTTGTGTTGTGTTTATGTGTTCTACCTGTGCAATCTCCTCTGTCTTCCTGAGTTTTTCCTCCCATGAGACCGTCATTTCCTTGATCAGTTTTTCAGACTCTTCCAGCCTCTCCTTCAGCTCTGGAGCCTTCATGGACTGAGAAAATGGTAGGCAGGTTAATGTAGGGACAACATGTAAAAACAAGAGTATGACTGGACACCTAAAGATTTTGCAGTAGATCATTCTCACAACTGAGACTTGCTGCAATACAGAGGCAAAGTCATACAGAATATTGTATTCTGCACACATTACATAAAAAAACTGGTCTATAAACCAAAACACACAATTTACGCACCTAGTACATGTTAAAATGCATTTCCCCATACACATGCATTTAAGTGGCGTCACGCAAAATGAAAGCATTGGACAAAAATGGGTGGAGCTATTGTAAATACAGCTGAAGTCTGGGCAACCAGCATGGAAATTTCTCTGCGTCTTAAAGCCAGGTGTAAATTAGCATCAACATCACAAAGGTGCATTGTCAAGAGACTTCCTTTAACAATGGAAGCAGTCATAGCAACAACAATGATGATCACAATAATAATAATAATAGTAATAATAATAATTATAATAATAATAAAAATAATAATAATAATACTCTTTATTTATATGGCATTTTTCATGCCGGTGGAAGCTCAAAACGCTATACAGACAGGCGATAATGCTTAAAGTTAATGCAAGAAATTAAGGGTACTAATTAAAAATCATTGTAAAAAAAATGGAGAAATGAGCCTCAAATTCTGAAAGAATGTCTACTAATTTACCAACAAATAACACTCTTTTTACTCTCAAGATCAGATGTGTGTGAAAAAATGTAGCACAAAATTTGTAATGTAGCCGGAATATGTGCTCATAGTACGTGTTATTGTTTCCAAAACTGTATTTTCTCAAACTGGAGTACAGTTCTCTACTAAATGCTACTGAACTTTCATTTTCTCTTTTGTCCCTTCACAGCTCCGCTCCACTGCGCCTTTCAAACCCTGTGCCTCACTGTACAATAAGTAGGCGGGTGCTGTGTGCAGTTTGTGTGATCAGTTACAGCTTTAGTAAATCCAGTGCTACGTTCAGAAATATTGCAAGGGCATACAAATCCCATTTACCTGTCTTTGTGTGTGATTCACTGCCTTGTGTGATCTCACCGTTCCTAGTCATAACTTTGTGGACAGAGGCCTTGGTCTTATTAGAAATAAACAGTGGCATCTTGTGTTTTTAGACAAGAGATCTCATAAGTAGAGCCTAAGTTCGAGCCCCAGTGAGAAATATAATATATATATATATATAGTGGTCACAAACCCTCCTGCTGGAGTTCCAACAAAGTTTAGTTCCAACCTGCATCTAAAATCCTGCCTCCCTTTCCCTAACTATGATGCAGCCATTCAAGGACTTCTGTTAATTAGATGAAGCAGGTGTGGCAGATTGCGGTTGGAACTAAACCAGTGACCACTGACTTAAATTAAAGGGTTACCTCAGCCTTAGTGAGCTGCTCTCGGAGTTTCTCCACCTCCTCCCTCAGCTCACGGATGATCCTGGCGTTCGGGTCCTCATTCACCACTGCATGATTTACGATACTCTTGGCTCGGTCAGCGTAGCGCAGAGTGGACAGAGTCTCGTCATAGTTATCAGCGGCAGGACTGACCGTGGCCACCATGGCTGTGCGACTGTTGCCACCCAGACTGTCCTGAAACACAGGCCAAGGAAAACATTAGCTTGACTTTGACGAGTGCCGCAGTGTCAGACACAGGACACGCTATAGGTTCACACTGATTAGGAATATTCAGCTCTTCTAAATGTTTTAATACTAATGAAAATGGGGTTCAATCTGTGCTTTTAACAATACTTTAGAAAAGTACACTGTCATATTAATTACTGAGGCACAACATGCTCTTCATACCAAAGAAGATATCTGGATGAAACTGAGTGTTGACGATAAATACACCTAAATGTTTAACACAAAGCTGCTTTATGATTACTTATCTGAAAAGTAACAGTGAAAAACTTTAAATTCAATTCAGTTTAAAAGAATATGAGGTGTCCCTAAACTGTGATGGGCATGTACAATATTGTGCAAAAGTGCGTAACTAAAGCAGTGGTAGTTTTTGCGTGTGGGAGTGTGGGAGAACCTTCAGTAGCCATGTGAGTACAGAGTCTCTATAAGGCACAAATTTACTCCGGTTCTTTCCAGCTCCCTGATCTGCCAGTGCTGAAATCACCAGACCTAGAGTAGTGAGAGACCTAAACACAAATACATCATCATCATCATTAGTCATATCAGAAATAAATGCTCACACAGACCATCAATGTCCTATTCACCAGCTATCATGCAACACAGGAATATTTGCTTGCATACTTTCTAACTTAAGCAACTCCACCTTGAACACAACAATTTCTTCATACATTTTGCTATTTCAACCATTTCTATCTAAGATTTTGGAGAAAGTTTTTGCCCACCAGCTGTGTTCTTTTTTTAAGCAAGTAAAACAAGCATACATTATTTCACTCTGGCTTTTGGAAATATCATAGTACAGAGTCAGCTCTGACTAGCGTGGTCAATGATTTCTAGGTTACTGCTGGATTTGAATGTAGCCTTCGATAACATCAATATTAATGTTTTAATAGACACACTTGAAAACACGATTGGTTTAGACAGACAAGTTCCTGTCTGGTTTAGGTCTTCCAAGACTGCTACCAATTTGTCCGTGTAAAGAGGTGCTTCCAAACACAGAAAAGTGCAATATGGTGTCCCACAAGGCTCTGTTTCAGGGCCCTTACTGTTCCCTTATTTACTTCCCACGTAATTTGTAAAACACATAATGCACAAACACAATGAAAGACTGTGTTAAAAACATAAAAGCCTGGATGACTAGCAACTTACTCCTGCTAAACTCATATAAAACAGAAGCACTGCTGTTGGGATTTAAGTCTGCTCAAAATATGGTCACAGTCTTATTCAGTTTACACTGGCCATCATCACCATCATCACAGCTCAACAGCTGAAGTGCATGTTTGTTGTAGCTGAAGTGTTTTACTGACTTATTGATGTTGCTGCCCTCTTTCAGCCTGTCTCCGGCAGCTCCAGTTTTAGCTGCTCTCTCACTGCCTGCCAGGTCCACCAAACTCAGCTTACTGACCTTCTCCCCACTCGTCTACACACACAGAGAAAAGAACACAATCATAACTTTCAGCAACACAAATATTCCAGAGATACATACAAAATATAAAAAAATAAAAATATAGATGTAATAGGAGTATGGACAGGAGTATATGAGAGTATGAGAAGATATATGATTCAGTATAATATACTTAAGCAAACGAATATGATGTTGATTGAGGATTCTATTGCTTAATTTGCCTTTTTACCACAGTTCTGCAAATTAAAATAAAAAGTAGAGAAGCCCTAAACATTGTTTAAAATTGAAAATTCCTTCCACCAAAAAAGTAGTACCCTTCTGCGTTACAGATAGAGCCATAAAACTGTCACAATACCAGGTTCGGTGTTTACCAGATAAACCTGGTTTTGTTTCAGCCAGTCTGTAAATAATTTAATATCTCATAGAAGGTACACTAAATGTCAAAAAGTATCCAAACAGCCCTTCTACCTAGTACATTCAGCTACTTTAAGGTCACCCACTGCTGACACAGGCATTAAATTACGTACACACAGCTTATTTAATCTCCACAGAAAAAGCATTGACCGAAGGCATGGGAAGCTTTGGAGCAGCCACACATGGGTCTAAGGACACCATGCCCGGGCATTGGACAGAGGAGTATAAAGCCCCCCAACGTTGAGCTGTGAAGCAGTGGAACTCCATTCTCTGGAGTGATGGAGCTCCATCCAGTACCATTGGGATGAGCTGAACTGATCCAGAACTGATCATCCAACATCAGTGCTTGACCTCACTAATGCTCTTGTGGCTGAATGCAATCAAACCCTCACCGCAATGTTTAACATCTAGTGTAAAGCCTCCCCAGAAGAGGAGAGACTGTTACTGCAGCAAAGGAGAACAAACTCACTATTAATACCCTTGATTTCAGAAGAAACGCTGGAGGAGCAAGCGTCTACAAACTTTTGGACATAGAGTGTATCTAGTATATCTATGTTCTGGTTTTGTATGCGCTACAGTAGAAACTCACTAACAATTATCTGCAGCCTTCAGCAAGTGGTTACTCACCGATTGGTGCTCTGATAGTTACTTTTAAAAAAAAACCCATACTGTTATATCAATTAAAATCACGAGTAGAAAACTTCTCAACCAAAACTCAAAACTTCCTAAAGTATATTACTGAGTGATGAGGACACACATCGCAAAACATACCAAACTATGTCAAAAACTTGATTTTGAGCTTTTAATTTCATCTGTTTTTTCAGTGTCATTGCATACATGCTGCTGAAAGCAGTCAGTCAGTGCATGAGTGAAGGAGTGTGTATCTCACCCCAGACTGCAGGTCTCGCAGTGTGTGTGTGAGGATGAGCTTGAAGACAGCGTGTGAGCGGCTGCTTTCCTCGTTCATGTTGGTGGCCGCCACAGTGCGGGATTTATTACCCTCAGACATCAATGACTCAATGTCCTGAAAAAAAAGCATGGGAAATAAACAAAAACAGCTTGGCAGAAGAGAGTTTAATTAACTGTAATTATGAGTAAACTATTTTAAAGGGACATTCTGGCCAAAATGAAAAATATAAACATGCCACAGTAGTCTCTACCGCTAGGAAACCAAATATCTTATTGCAGCATGACTGTAGTAGCTGTCTTTAAAGGGTCTGTATCCTCCATTTTTCTTGTACTGAGCTCCACTTATGACATTTGTGCGCTTTTATGTACAAAAAAGAATTCATTTTTTTCATGGCAATTTTCCAACCTCGATTCATCCGTAATTTGCAGGCTGTTTTTGTTACTGTGCCTGTATGACTGACACACGTAAATGACCTCAGCTGTATTGACTACACGGACATAGGCAAATGCATTGGTTTTTATGACATCTCAAAAACAATGAATTCAAAATGAGCTGCTTTTGCAGCTTAGTTTCCATTTATGGACTGTATTGGCTGGAAAATGAACAGTATGTTTTGAAAGTTTAACAGTGTTTACATATTACATCACACTTTTATTTCAAAGAAGGAGGAAAATTCAGTTTTCCATGATATGGGCCCTATAAATAATCATCATACTGCACAGAATGGATTACTCAGACAAGAGAAATGACTCGTCAGACATGGAGGTTGGCTAGCTAAAAGCTATGGTCAGCAACCAAACTATCTACATACCTTACCTCAGCTTTCTTTCTTTTCTCTGACTGAAAGACTGAAAAACTCTGTCGTCTGTCCAATGCTGGATAAAGACAGAATCCATCTTTTCTTTATGATTGTCTTTAACAATCGAGGAAAGACTTACACTGATGCTCCCTTGTATTATTTAGTCTATAGCTCATTGGTTAGGCTAGCAGTCAGGATTGGTTGAGCATCACAGGGAGCAACATTTATCACCCTTTAGGGTTCAACAGTATTTGCATGATGTATTTGTGTGATGCACGCTGGGGATCGTAGTGAGAGAACATTGATGAAAAAAATCTGCAAACGATATAAAACTGTAAATTCCCTCAAATTGATGAAGCTGATGGATGCAATGCTGTGCTACAGAGTATTACATAACACTATAAATAACATACACAACTCTAGTTTTATACCAGAAGGCCCCTTTACTCAATTAACTGAGACAAAGAATGAAGCTGTTGTGCAGAACCTTATAGCTGGTCACAGCCAGACGGGACAGGCCATCAACATATGGACCCAACACCTTATGTTCTCTCACTCGCAACGCCTGAGAACTCCTGAGAAGAGAAGGTTTAAAGCAAAAGTACAGTGAAAAAATGAATTACAGTTTACTTTCTTACCCCAAATGTAGTCTCTAAATTCATCATCCAAGACATGTTTAGTGTTTGAAATTTGTCTCTGTAGTTTTGCACTGGAGCTACAAGGCTAATGTAGCTTACAAGCACTGGAACCTTACAGTCACCAATTAGTATTAAGCCTAAATCATTACTTTCTGGCTTCAAACTGTGTCGAGTTGTTAAATAATCTCTAATAGACCTGCTTCTGGAGTTTTGGGACAGTGGCTGTGTTTATATGCAATGATTTATGCCAATCTGATTGAATACATTCCGATTATAAATTAAGACTGAGGTGTTTATGCTTACTCTACTCAACGATCTGATGGAAAATCTCCCTTTACCTGCACATTACAAGTAATTAGATCCAAAATTACGTGCATGTGTAGAGAACCACTTAGTGTAGACGTTGCCATGATAACAAGCATCACGTGAGTCCAGTCAGAGTGAGACGAGCAGCAGTAAGCAGTGCTTGTGTTTTTAATTCCTTTAAAATACACAACTCACATGTGCTTATTAAAGAAGGATGAGAGGAGGATGTCGTGTTCTGAGACACATAAGCTGGACGCCTGTCCCACTACCGTCTTTTAAAGTCCTCTGCAGACCAGTTTCTGCTCCGCCATGTTGAACATTATAAACTTTCACTATGACGTGACGTACATGCGCAGAACGTATTTACACATTCCAATTGGAAATGTAATCGGACACAGGCGTTTACATGGATATTATTCTTGTATTCAACAGATTATTTACAGGATTACCCACCTCATGCAATCGGACAGAAATTGTATTCCGAATGGCCTCAACTGGACTAGTCTATTCCGACTGAGGTGTATACATGGACGTATTCTATCCCGACTGAGCTATTAGTCAGATTATTAAAGGATTATTAGGCTACTGAAAGGATTATTAGGCTACGTGGCTACTGTATGACACACTACACACGGACAAATAGAATAAGGCTTTAACATGGCTGCTGCTACTGTTTAGTTCTCCATCATTTTTTTTAGATCTTTGTGGATAACAGTGTGTCAGTGACATTTCTGATTATACAGGTTAAATGTTTCAGGTGCAAATATTTGTGCCCCAAGACATTCCTTAAAAAAACACAAATATTTAAATAAATATGACTAACATCAATACAATAATTTCTCAGGAGAAATCTGAAACTAAATCTGTTCCTTAACTTTACTAAATGAGATTCTTGTTTTACGTTTTTTCTATTTATTCTAATGCTATATAGTGTCTACAAGCAAAATATATACACTACACAGATGCACACATTAAAAAAGGCACAGTGAAATCCTCAGAGGCGTTTCTCACCCTTTAGGGTCCAAGAGGTCTCGGACCTTCTCATTATAGATCTCCATGTAGGACACTTCCACAGTGAAACTCTCTCCCTCCCTCAACTCTCGGGCACTCCGCTCAAACAGAGAGCTGCAGAGCCGCGGGATCAGACCAGGCTGCTCCACCGAGCCCATCATAGTGTATGACTTCCCCGAGCCTGCGACCGCACAAAGAACAGCACAGTTGATCACACTCAAATGGCCATTAAGTGCTCACAACTTTATTTTCCAGAGTAATCTCAGTGTTAAAATCAGCTTAAAGTCAAAGGTCAAAAATCTACTTAAGACAATTTTCCTCTTATCTGAAACGAACTGAATATATTTAATGTATCAAAGTAACTGGGGTAGTTAAGTGTCATCCTAAAAACGTGTTTTTTGTAGGTCTTAATTTTACTCTGTTATTATTGTGACAGCATACAATAATTAACGTATTAATTACTATAATTATTATAATGATTCTGTAATGACTGTTATTGTCTCTTTATTCCATCTTTTATTCTAGTTTGTTTCTTACGAACTCGTGAGCAAGGTACATGCCTGAATTTCAGTGGGTGCATTTTTAAAAAACAGCAAATGCCATGCTTTGTTTATTATCTAGGTTAACACATTCTCTACAGAGAACACATTTTAATGTGCTGTTTACTACCAGAACTTAACTGGTAAAAAAATAAAACAAAGGTTAAAATGTGGCCTGTGCAAAAGTAAGGGCATATTTTATATTTTATGTTTTATTTTCCCCAAATATTTTAAATTCAAATAAGTAGAAACTGAACACTAAAATCTGAAAAAAAGGGATATTTAATTGCGTTCACTGTAGAGCCCATGTTTCAAACACAAGACCCGCAGGCCAGATCAGGCCCACAAGACAATCCTATCTGCAAAAGTATTTTAATTTTCTATTAATATTAGCTTGTTTCACAATGTGCTGCACTACAGTTCCCAGCATGCAGTGCAACGCAATGTGTGCTCTGACTTTCCTAACCCAAGTGAGCTCAGCAGCTCAGAAATTGAGCCCTAGAATTATTGAACTTGCAGCAAAGAAAATATGCCAGGTGTCTATTTCAAGCAAATAGGTGGTTTAAAAAGACCTACATCTTGAGGACATTTACATTATGTATATTTCAAATATTCATGTAAAATTTTAAGGTCTACTACAAGTGCCTATATTTTGTTGACAATCTGGCTATTTTGAATAAACAATGGTCAGTTTGGATTATAGCAAAATATTAATAAAAAAATTAAATAAAAACATGTTCTCTGGCCCACGGATTTGTTGAGATTTTTGTAATATGGCCCTTCTAGTGGTTGTTTCACACTCCTGCTATAGAGAATTTGTTAACTTCTCTTCAACAATCAACAAAACACAAAATTTTGTAATTTGATGAGGGCCATTTAAACTTCAGCATATGACTGTATTATCACACGTTCCTTCCGTATTATGACGTATTTGTGAGAAAGATGTTATCAGATAGGCCCCCTGAGCTTATATTATGATTAAAGATTGCAGGAAAACAAAAATGTTGTCTTCTGACATGATGAATCTTGCTTAATATGAGCAGCAACTAACAAGGTAAAAAAGGCAATTTTGATTTCAAGTTGACTTAAAAGTAAAAATGTTACAAGAAGAAAAAGGAAAAAAAAAGAAATACCAGTTTGTCCATAAGCGAATATGCAGGCATTATAGCCCTGGAATGCATTATCCAGGAGACTCTCCCCAAGGCACTGGAACACGACCTCCTGACCTGGGAGTGACAGAAACAGTACAATTCTGATTCTCAAAGAAGAAATGGAGAAAGCGGTAATGGCTGTTCCAACTACATGTGCTTCTAAACAGCTTTAAATCTACTTACACTCTAAGTTAAAGCTTAATGTAGTCAGTTAAATAAACAAATGACTAAATCGCAGCAGAGAATGAAACTGTAAGATCACACTGAGGGGGAAATGCTCTTGAATTCTTATGGCATTAGACTGGTTTTACAGGTTTTTCATGTGCTCTTTCTCTTAACAGTGATTATTCAGCACATTTCTCTGAATCGCAGCTGTTTTTCACAGTTCCTCATTAGGAGGAACATGTTGCAGAGTCCCTGTGTGTGTTGTGATGGAAGACTGAGTTTAAAGAAACTTGACTCACAGCCCAAATACTGTTGTAAACTGCATGAAAAATCATACCTGCAAAATTGGCTGTGTTCGCCTCATCCATAGACCAGAAGCAGTAATCATACGCAAACACCTGAGATGACAATAAGAGTAACATTGACAACAACAATAAGAACTGAGAACAATGAGGAAAAATTTATAATAACAACATTAATATACAAAATCTGTCATACTTCAAAAGTGGAGATCACATCTCGAGGCAGTTTACTTGACTAAACAAGCAGTGCAAATGGACTTGTTCACAAAATTCTTGAAATATAGAATAAAGCATTCCAAACTGAATTTTGGTGAATAGTAATCTAATATACAATATTGTTGCATATGAATTCCAAACTCTGAAACGGCAAAAATATTCAAAAACATTTTAAAAACGTCATGCATTATAAAGTAAACAAGAAATATATATTTTAGATTTGGGGAGTGATTTACTATGAGGCGCTATTACTGATAGCCTACCGACACTTTGCGCCAGTGGGGGTGGCTAATTCAGCTGGTTATCTACTAAGAAAAAAGGTGCAACTTCCTAATTAACACACGACCAACCCAATATAAACCACTGTATGACTCACATGCTCTTTATTTCAAAGCCAGTTTCTGTCAGGTAGGAGACAAAATAGATTTTTATCCTCTGTTTCTGGTTCAAATTGTGAATCATTATTTATTATTAAGTGCCATCATGTCATTTCCAAATCCTGCTGACCACATATTCTGCCTTCTGTTTGGGTCTTTAATCTTCTGACTCATGATTCCTCTGACTGTATCCATCCGTCTTGTAGCAGGTCATCCTCCTCCTCTTTTACCTCCCACCTTTCCAAGCGTAATGGTCTTTTCCACTGTTCTGGTTCTTCGCAGAGTACGACCAAAATAAGAGCTTTAGTTTGGTTTTCTGCGCTTTGAGGGAGAGGTTTGATTTATTTGAGGATGCATTCATTTGTTTTCTTTGTCGTCCAGGGGTCTCTCAAAGGTTTTCGCTAAGACCATGTGAATCATTAGGTTGGCATAACTACTTATTTTGTCAAACATTTGACTTAGCTGTTGATAAATATGGTTTGTGATAGCACAAAATGTCAGTAAGTCTTCCCCAAAGACTAAAAATCAAATCCTACATGCTATACAACCCCCGTAATGCAAGCAAATGACAACAATAAAAACAAGAAAGCTTACCTTTGGTTGACTCCTGTATTCAAGAGGAAAGAAAAGCATAAAACAATAATCAGCTATCATTAATAATAATAACAGGATGAATAATAACAGAATGAATAATAACAGAATAAATAATATTATCTCACAAAACACAAAAAGCAAAAAAGCACTGTGAAGGAACCTAATTACCCCTGCAAAACTAAATACAACAGCAGCAAGGAGAAATCACATTATTAACAGAGAAGAGTAGATCAAATGGCAGAAATGGCCACTTTCTGGTGTTGAATTAGCCCTTTTTTACAGTAGCCATGAGATGCAATTTCTGCCAAACTGTTTATTCATCTTCACAGGTGAATTTATTTTATTGTGTTTAAATGCTGATTTTTTATTGTGTCATTTGTGCTGGACTGTTTGATATGAAGAATGCAGCAGCTGTCCATTTTATCTCTTCACGGAGAGGTGTGAATTCACAGCAGGGAGTCCTCATCCCTCCCCTTTTACCCCCTCATTGCTCACTAGCAGCTCAACGCAGGATCACATTTCACACACAGGGAGGCAACATATCCTAGTTAATTAAAAACATCGGAGTGCATTTCCATTCCCCCAGCAGAAAGAGACTACAGAAAGAGACTACAGGCTTGCAACATATAGCTACAGTATGTGGAATCAGGGAGTTAAACTCCTGGTCCTGTAGAACTGTTTATCCTGCTGTGTCCTGCACAGCCTGTCATGTCCCACTTGTACATGTGAGTGTGCAGCAGCTTCTATTCTCCTACTCCCAACAGCATCCCTGCACATTTTGCACCAGGTAGAGTCAATTAGGTTATGCTACAGCAACAAGATAAACACTTTCTCTCTCACACACAGGCCTAACACAAGCCTTTCTCTCTCCTGCTATTGTACATGTACATTCATATGCCATTGTTTACTGTTTTCCTCTTATTGCTTGTATACTTTTTTCATCGCAAAGCTCAACAAATAAATTCTTTAAACTTGGTAGACGTTTGAAAAATATGGTCTGTCACCTGGGAGCGCTACAACTCATAGTCATCTATAATAGGACTGGGTGACGTCTAAAAATAATTTGGACAATATTTTGATGTTAAAAAAAAAATCTGGTTTATGAATAACAAAATGTACAGAAAATCACATTCAATAAATCATTATAGAAAAACACATTAAATAATATAATATTGGACAACATTAACATAACATTTTGAATGTTTTATAATTTGTTGCTGCAAACACAAGCATTTGTGTTTCTTCTTGTTAAATGATGCACACAACAGTGACTTGTGTGCTAATAGCATGCTCTGCTGGAGAATCTCCAGATTGCTACATATGCCCTAAAAGAGTTAGCTCCAAAGCCACGTCCACGGTTTACATACTAGAAAAACTGGCTTTTTTGGATCATGTTGTCGAGTCGCCCCAAAAACCCCAAGTTTCTTTACTGGAGTGCTAATCCATTATCTTTACAGTAAAAGTGAATAAAACATTACATGTACAGTTGTACGCAAAAGTTTCAACACAATTATGCTGAATTATGCTTTGTTGATTTTCTAAGTGAAACACATCTTCTACAGAAAACACACTCAAATATAACAATATATAACAGTACACATCAGTATAAAACAGTAATTCCAAATGTTGGACCAAGTTACAAACAGTGCTTGGACCCAGATGATTGCCGCTGGCTGTTATATTTATTGTTAAGCTGGGGAGCACTATGATCAGACTGTCCCGAAATAAAGCTTGCAGTTTACCCCAGTGTGTCCTGCCATTTTTTAAGTGTAAATACTGACCATAAATTATTTTAGCTCTTTCACCTCTGATAAAAATACAAATACTGTCTCACTGACATAAAAGCTAAAACATTTGCAGGGTCTTAATTACTAGACCTTCTGCACCACCCGTACAAGCTGGCACTGAGCACTGGAGATTGTTAAAGAACATTCCAGAAATAGCTGGCACAGCTTCAGTCCCCAGCGAGAAGGGCAGACTGACCACAACCTGAGACGGAAACAGTAACCTGGGGCAGCGAGGGAGTTTACGAAATGTGCCAAAATGGTCATGCTTAAAGGGGTAGTTCAGCTAAAAGTCACACTGACACAGTTCCTCCCTCTGACCTCACATGTAGCTGATCAGCCAAGACATGTTTGTCTCTTTAGTTCTGCAGTGGAATTACGAGGCTACTGTAGCTACCAAGCACTGGAAGCTTAAATCCAACTTCTGACAGTGAGCCTAAATCATCATTTGTCCTTATAACAAGCGTGCCTATATGGTTTCTGACACTGTATGACATATTGCTACCTATAAACATGGACAAAAGCTTGTTACATAGCTAAAAACATGCATTTTCCAACCCCTCTTTGTTACTTAGAATTGAGCAGGATGTTTTTGTGACTTTAGGACTCGTATATATGTAAATGTATCTGATTGGCTGCCCTGTATTGTGCCTTACTTTAAAAGCAGTCCAGGATGAAACACTCCTTATAACTTCAGTGTGAGTGGGTGGGGCTAAACTGCTGTAGACTCAATAGGCAGACACACTATGTACATAAAAGTATTAGGACATACATCCTAATCATTAAATTCAGGTATTTCATTCAGTCTCATTGCCACAGGTGCATAAAATCAAGCACCTAGTCATGCAGTCTGCCTTTACAAACATCTGTGAAAGAATGGGTTGTTCTAAAGAGATCACCGAATTCGAGCGTGGTACTGCAATAGGCTGCCACCGCTGCAAAAGTCAGTTGTAAGTCCCTCCTACACGATCAACTGTGAGTAGTATTATTGAAAACTGCTGTGGAACCACAGCAAGCCATGAATTGTCAGACTATGTAAAGTTACAGAGCGGGTCGCTGAGTGCTGAGGCACATAGTGCATAAATGTCACCAACGCTGGAGGAGGGATAATGCTATGGTGTAATGTGTAGGTGTCCCAAAACTTTTGACCATATAGTGTATATGGAAATGCGTGAACTTAAAATGATCATTTTCCACATATAGAATAACTGAACTGGGGAGTCGATGGTATTTTTAAACTTCAGCAATGTTTACACTACATCAAACTCTTTTATTTAAACAAGCTTTTTTAAGAACATGGTTTAAGATAAGCTTGTGATGATTCAGACATGCAGTTAGAACAATGCTAAGTAGTAGTATAAGCTTCCACTACTTGTTAGCCGCATTAGCCTCACAGCCCCAGCACAAAATTAAATTAGCAAACTTCAGACGCCAAACATGTCTTGGCTGATCGACTACATTCGGGGTGGGAGGGGATAACAGTGCATATTTGATTTTTGGCTGAACTATTCCTTTAAGGCGTCTTTGTTCTCGTAGCGATTTCATAACATTTGGCAAGCATTATGATACCCTTAAAATTCCTGTGGTTGTAGTGCCTCGCAGTGTAATGACTTCGACTTAAATACAGGCCAAATGCATGTTACACCCTGACTCTCAGTGCTCGGAGTGTGATATGAAGAGTAAACTTTCGTCTACAGCTTTCATTACAAGCCTGTAAGACCTGTTTGTAGTTCCTCCAGACGCACTGCAGCAGCAAGCAAGTCAGGGCAAAGAGATCACTGGAAAAAAAGTGAGACATTACAGCTTTGACTGGGAAAACAGACTATTGATCAGAGGAGTGGTAAAACAGCAGAGGAGAAGGAAATGAAAATCAATTGTTCTCCCCTACTGAAGAGCGGATAGCAACAGTTTGGGAGATGTATATGATGAAAATATTAAGCCACAAACAGAGCACAGACAGAAAAAAGCCCTTTAATACTGAACTGTTAGGGTAATTCTATTGATCTGTCAACATTTCTGCACAATTAAACGAATAAAGTGAAGAATTAAATGACTAGAGAACCTTAGTGAGTCAGAATTGTTCACAGTGGTAGTGATAGGAACCAGATGCCTGAGGAGTTTTACACCTCTAAAAGCTCCATCACAGAAAGTTACTACCTGAAATATGCATTAAACATTGTTATTTACAATTTTGAGAAGGTTTGGGCCTAAAACATACTGGAGAGAAAAATGCAGGGAATTCTAATGCAAAATGATCCCTAAAAGGGTGAACTCTTTGTCAGGTCATCACGCAACGCTTAATTGCCAACAACATGACATGACATATGTAGAGATGTTATCCATACAAGTAAGTAAATGAGCAAATTAATTAATTAATTAAAATGCATACAATTGTTTGTTTACTTATTTTTAAATATAACAAATGAGGGTAACTGGAATTTTGGATGTTGACTGATTGGTTCTTCTTGTAACATTAAAGGGCAAATATCCAAT
>JAILXH010114733.1:7000-21037 GCA_023558415.1 Piaractus mesopotamicus
GGACAGAAACACCAGTAGATTTTTTCAGAAATGAAGCAAAAGTGGAGCTTGATTTTATCCTCTCTCAAAGATGAAAGCTGATGGTGTAAGTTTTGATGGTCTACCAGATCTTGCATGGTTGTTAGAAGCCATTTCTCTATATCTTTAATAATGTTGTGAACTCCAGTTTTTAACTTATTTTCATTTGACTTTCCTCTTCCTTATGCATGCAGATTATCTTATATCTAACCTCTTCTTTAGCCAATTTAAATGCACAGAAGAAAGAAACACATAAGTCAGCTGAGGTATGTTTGGGTAGCTGCTGGTGTGAATGTTAGTGTCTCTTTGAAGGGGAGGGGACACTCTTTGAAGAAGTGTCACTGACACCTTGCAGAACAGCTTTTGTTAAGGTAACACAGCTGTTACATATTAGTTTTAAAGTTTGAAGGATAGAAGAGTTATAGTGTAACTTCAGTGTACAAAAGAGGGGAAAAATTAAAGCTTCACTATGCAGGTTTTGGGGATTTGGAGACCTCTCTGGCAGAAACCTGTTACCGCATGCATTGTGGGGAAGAACAATTTTGTAATGTCATTTGTACTTTGGACTCCTTCTCTGAGTGAATGAAAAAAATCCCACATATTGCAGCTGTAAATACTGATATATTTGATATTATGATGTAATTGTTGAGGCTTCTGTGTCATTTTTGTTAAACAAATGTTTCCTATTTTTTTTCCTAATGCTGAAAAATAAATAACTTAATGACTATTTTGACAGGAAATTAAGTAAACATAAAGGCGGTCCCTGACTTTTGCACAGGCTTCTAGGATTCTACTTCGACTACAAACCCTAGATCATCATCATCATCATCATCATCATTGTGTCAACAACAATAATGTTATCATTATTATTTTTGCCTAAATAAAAAAAAAACATCTCAAAATACACAGTTAAAATACACAAACAAAATAAGATGTGTAAAAACAAAAATGTGTAAAAAAAAAAAAAAAATTGGGTTATATCAGTTATTTTTTTTTTGGGCGGTTATAGTAAAGCAAAATAAAGCAGATCCAGAGAAGAAAATCATTAAAAACAGATACTACTGTAATGCACTTTGTACAAGCTTGCCTAATAAACTTCTTACTACTTTATCCAGCAGAACACTGATAAAATGAATAAGTATTATTGCATTCTCTGCTTTCTTTGCCAAACCAGTTCCTCCACAGAAGTAGTAAACACAGAAGATGTAACATCTGTGCAATCAGTAGAAAAAAACAACTTGAAAACAACTTTGCCTTGACTTGCCCCTGTGAATTTTACACAATTCTATTACATGAAAAACAAAAACAACTGCATGTTTCACTCCCTTTGCTACAGTGCAAAAAACACAGTGCCGTATTTACACTTTGGTGTCCTTTTGTCTCCTTTTGTGTGTGCATAAATTGATCTGTGTTAATAGAAGACAGAAATGATGACAATTGGAGATCAGATATGGTGTCCTGATATGGAAACAGCTACTGGTGCTTACAGACAGTCTTAAAAGATGAGTGTACATTGTCTACAGGGGAATGGTAGTTTGTGTCCTCTGCTCCTTTTCTTTCCGTCTGTGAGTTCTTTATAAGGACTACAGTTCTAGTAGAAGTACTAATGTACTAATGTACTAGTATGTTTGAATTGTCACAACACCATTAATTTTTATCTAAATCTTTTTTTTAGTTCATGATTTGATTTACAGTCATATGTCTCATTTACCATTTTAATTTTAATTGCAAAGATCCATTCTTTTCATTCAAATATATTGAAACTGTCATAACAAAACATTTATGTAATAATATGAAATCTAAATTTCATAAGAAAAGGGACAAAATATTTAGAACTTCTTGAATGTAATGTAGTGGGATTGCAAAGTGATTTTGAACCATTTTGAAATGTTCACACAAAGTAGAGGGCCTTTACCTTAATCCTGCAGTAAGGCCCAATCCCATTTCACCCCTTGCCCCTTCCATTTAGCCCTTACCGCTCCGTTTTGCGTGTTCATGCCTAGGGGTAGGGGGTTCTGATTTTTTGTTGTGATAGAGGGGTAGACCGAAGTGTCAGAGGCACACTCCAAATGGAGTGTTATGAGAAAAAAAGAACAAACGGCAAGATGGCTGCACGACCAGCCAAAAAACCCCACAAATGTAAGTATTTTCTCTGTTAAAAATGACCATTGTATTGTCTAGTTTAATGTAATATTCAATGTATTTTGGTCCTTTTCTTCATAACAACCATAAAAATTTGCTAATAGTATGCTAATGTCTCAATAGCTAGATAGCTAAATTTTCCACTCCACCTCAAATGATCCAGCAGTTCTGACACCTGAAGCACCAGAATGTAACTGCTGCTCCATTTAATGTGGAGCGTGAAAATTCGAACAAGAAGTTGGCGAATAGCTGACTTCAGCTTCATATCACTGAAGAATTAGGGGTGGGCGATAATAAATAATTGTTGCATCCCTCCTCTTTGGAAGCATATGACGCCATAATTTAACTGAAGCCCAGCAGCGAGGTTGCTGAACTTTACCCTCCTCTGCTGTCACTGCAGACTGGCAGAGTCACCTACAGACCAGCACTAGCAGCCTGTAAATTAAGTAATGTTCTTTTTTATTTGAGGATTGTCCCTTTTCATAGGGGAAGATTTCAACCACTACCCCTTGTAGCTGTGTTCCAAGGGGCAAGGTGACACTTAAAAACAGGGGGTAGGGGTAAAAATAAGAAATGGAACTGGGCCGAAATCTGTGGGAGGGTCTGTCACGGTTGATTTTAGCACACCATTTTATGAGGTTTTCTTTACTTTTGCTTTTTTTTACTAGCCAACATTAATATTAGATTAGAGGTTTTTTGGAAAGAAAGGAAAGAAATGGTTCTTAGACATACTCAGAAAAAACTTTAATTTGGGGAAAAAACCTTTATCTTTTCGGAGGTTCTTTAAACTTGTTTAGACTCTTCACACTCTCACAACTCATTTACAACGATAGTTCCTCAAAAAGTTCTCCAGTGAAAAGTTCTTTAGGACAGTGGACCTGAGAAATGGCTTAAGAACCACTGCTTGAGGGAACCAGTGGCACCCCTCCAAGGCCCATTTTTGGCACTTTTAATGTTAAGAGTATAGCTGAGCGTTAGAATTAATTGCAGTTAGCGTCCAGTTAGTTGCAGTAAACATATTAAGTAGGATGAGGAAAACCATCTGCACTGCTGTGTCTCATCTATCAGTCCCTATCAAGCACAGGACTGTTTGTTCCAGCTTCGTCAAGTAGCGAATTCATGCTGCTGAGCCACACTGCTGCAGACCCTCCACTCCCCCAAAAATGGCTAAATTAAAAAGTAGCCAGTTAACATAAAGCCCTATTCTGGAAAGGCATGCAGAAATGCAGCAAATAGCTCTGGAACACTCAGAGCAGCCTGAGCTAGTGAAGTAGATGTCTTTGAGAATGACCTCAGCTCAGTTCACCAAATCTGACTGCAGACTGCTCTCACATCTGAAGTAGATCCCAAAACAAACAAATCTCTGAGGCTTAATGAACCTAGGAAATGTCCATGTGCTCGCTCTCGCGCTCTCTCTCTCTCTCTCTCTCTCTCCCTCTCTCTCTCTCTCTCTCTCTCCCCAGCAGAGTCAAACATGCTGAATATGCTTGATGAGGCTAGCAGATAGCCATTCCTTGTGATGCGTGAAAAACAAGATGTACTTTCTTGTGATGCGTGAAAAACAGACTATTAAAGTTCCCCCTGCTGCACAGTTCAAGGCTGAGTGTGTATGTGAGTGTGTGTGAAGTCCTATAGCCTTGAGAGTGCAAAAGATATGTTTTACGACTCACTGTGTATTTTTGTTGTCAGTCAAATTTCCAAGCTTTCAGTGGGGTTTCAACAAGCAGCTTGAAAACAATAACAGAGCGTTATTGTTGCACAATAGCATGTTGTTGCTTTTGTCAGTCAGGAGAATTTTATTTGAATTTCAATAATTTCTTGGATATAATTTTTTGCCGATTGTGCATTATAAACATGAATCTGTCAGTTTTGTCATTGTTCTTTCAGTCTTTTGCCATAAATTTTATTTGAACTTTCATTTCTGTAACTGATGCCTTTTTGTTTTTTAAATGAATTAAAATTGTTTCTTTTTCAATATATTTCTAAGTCGAAGCAAAGGTTAAATAATTGTATATTTTTTACATAATATAAAATGACATCATATGATAAACATCTTGTGATTTTGAACTGGTGTTATTGAGATGTAAATTCAGAGATGCAGCTAAGATATGTGCATCACTGTTTAGTGTCTTCTGTCTCGTTCATCATTTATGACAAAACAATTTAAAGACTCTTACATGACATTAAAATTTATATTTAATATGGGGAGGCAGGAAATGTTTTGTGGAATTCAATGCATTGAAGTACATACTTCATAACTTTTAGTTCCAGGTAACAATCTGCTAATATCTTAATGCATCTATTTAGCACATCTGAACTTTGTTATTGTGTGCATGTATTCATATATACTTACACGTATGTGGTATTTTTCGGAATGTCACTCGGCATCTGATGGACTTTACTGCCCAAACAGAAAAAGGAGCGAGTCGTCCCGTTGGCTGAGCAGGTAGGAGATCCCAGATGTGTGCTGTGCGTTGGTGCCACAAGACAAGTGAGACCGAAGCCCAGCATCATCATCAAGACCATCATCTTCATCCTGCTGTCTGTCTCAGTCAGTCCTGCTTGATATGGCTTTTATTTCACTTTACCAGTAGTTGTATGTTGACCTGTACACTCTCGCTGAGCTAAAGCATAGGGAGGTCTTCAGTGCAGTGGTCTTCAGCAGGCCCCCATCACCAGATTCTGGATATCCACAGCCACTCAAGTGAGCCTTGTGCCGTCTGTTTGGATTTGCTGGACGGTGATTGAATGGTAATGACTTTCTTGCTGAGCAGTGCGGTTGGTCAGGAGCGCTCCAGCCAAAGCCATTGAAGACCTTGAGAAAGAGGAGCTCTGATAACAGGCTTGTGTTATTCTCATTTCTATTCCCACCCCACTCATCCTCCTCCTTCTCCTCCTTTGGTCCAGGATCATCCGTCTCTCTACCCGTTACACTCTTTTTCCCATTTCTTACCAGTCTGCTCACATACAGTGATAGATACATCAAGTGCACTCATGCTAGCCTTCATCAGAACATAGTTTCACTGACTGTTGGTGCTTTTAGTGGAAAGATTGTGTGACTTCCTCTGAATATTTCTTCTCAGGAAGTGTTTTGTACACCAGCATCAAAATGAATGTTTGAAACAATGCGTTGAAATCTAAAAGTGTATCGCTGATACACCCTTCGGCCTCTTCCGAGGGTCTCGCATTTGTCATCTTTGGAGGAAACCACTGTCAAAGATCAAGACCAGGCGTTCTGATGCATCCAGTCAGAGTACAGTGGGCAGAGAAAGGGGTGGGCCTTAGGCTGTAAAAACAACTCAACTATGGGAGATGGTTGGGGAAGTGCTGGAGCCTATCCCAGTGGTCATTGGACGGACGTCAGTATAGACCCTGGGTTTGCCAGTCCATTACAGGGCAGCTGTGGAAATAGCTGTACTTAAACAAACAAACAAATAAACAAACTTTTCAGATGTCTCTGGTTTTGTTCTGTGATTAGATCAGTACACAACAGACTCTTTATAATTCTGCAGTGATTACACATTTCTCCTTGTTAGTGTACAAACACTTTTTCTCAAATTCTTAGTTGGATTTTGTGATGAACTCTTGTTATACCCAAGACAACTTGGAGTGTAAATCTAAAATGGAATGGAATGGATGGGAGTTTTCCAAAGGATATGATGATTTTTGTCATTTTCTGTTCAAATGGAGCCCTGCCACTATCACTTCCTAGAGTGAGAGTGTATTAGGAAAAGAGGTGATCTGAACTGTTTAGTCTCAGAATCTTTGTTTGTGTCTGTCAGGCAGACATGTGATAGTAGTGAACGGTGTGTTCCCTTACTCTCCTTAGTGAGTCCTGGGCTAGAAGTAAGCCTTACACTCCAAGCACATACATAGAGGGCATTGCCAGAATTCTGGCACTCATTAATGACAGTGAACGTATTTAACATTTTAGAAACATCACAAACCACTGTACTAAGCCACTATCTTCTCTGTCCTGGCCCCCAGGTAGTGGAGACACATCTTTTTTTCACTGTATTGTAAAATTTTGTAGTATTTTGCAGTATTTTAGCTCAAGGGTATCTTCTGACTCTAGCCTTCTTTTTACCTAAGGATGTTTTCTGAGTGGTCAACAAAGCACTTCTGCAGGTCGCTCTGGACAAAAACATCTACTAAATGCTGCAAATGTAAATGTAATTCAGGCCTTAGGAGTTACATTGATCCTTGGGAGGCTAAGACATGGAAATCTTCTTCGTACGGCATGACACTGTGCGACTAACAATAGTGTGTTCTCAAATAACTCCTACTAATCAACTCCTGATGTTCTTGCAGGGTTGCATTTCAGTACGTGTCCAGTCCTCCCTGCACCTGCACTCCTCTGCTGGGCCTCAGTGTACAGAGAGAGAGCTATTCCAGCAATGGCAGCTATGTCCAAACCTGTCCTCCGCTGCAATTTATACCCTCGCTGGAGCCAAACCGCAACCTTGACTGCTGAGGAGGTTCTCAGAGTATTTCTCATATGAGGTATTTTTAAATTTAGTTTCAGGCCTGAAGCAGAATCCAGCAGCGCTAGTGTCAAACAGAGCGTTATGCAAATGTATGAGGGCACATATGGCAGATATTTAGCATTGCACCTGTGAAATTTTTTTTTTCTTGTTAAACAGTAATTCTGGCATTTAAGTAATATGATGATTTGTGCGGCACAGCTGGAGTTCCAGATGTGTGAAGTGACATAGTTGACTGTCACGTTCATCTTGGAAATAATTGGATATAACAGCAAACCAAAGCAGATTTGGGGTGATTCGTCTCTTTATCTCTAAAGAGTATGTAAAGTGTTCTTGAAAGTCTCTTTATCCTTTTTTCTCTCTGTTGTTTTGCATATTTGTCTCCTGTAATTAAGCAAACTGCGCTATTCCATTATTGTTATTATTTGCCTAAAAATAGCCATGCATGGCGAGCAATCAGAGAGCAGGTTGTGTTTTATCTGGCTTAAGTGAAAACACTGTACTCAGCAGAGGAAGGGAGAGAGCTGGAGAGCTGTAAACTCTTAGCAGGAGGAGGGAGAGAGGCAGGTAATGAAAGGAGGTCACAGAGAGAATCGCAGCTGCTTTCCCTCCCATATTCCAGAGAAAGATTGCAGATTTGCGCAGTTTCTCAAAGATCTACAAGCCAGATTAAACAAGGAATATTGCTGTTGCTTTGTGGGTGTGCCAGGCTGTTGGTAAAACAGACTAAACTCCCTGGGAGTGAGCGACAGAGCCTGCATAATCACCTTTTCCATCCCATTGCATTTGTAATGCTACCACATCTGCTGTGTTTTGATGAATTTGGCATGAGAGCAGAGCTGGCTGGCCTTTGGCTGGATTGAAGATCTAATAAGAAACAGCTAGCTGAGCAGCAGAGACACATGCTGGTTAATGTGCTTCATTAAATGTTTGCAGCTCATGTGGAACAATATTTGAATGTCCGTAAGATTAAATGAAGTTAAACAAATACAATATAAAGATTAAACCTTTCTTTTAGCAGTTTGCTACACGCCTAAAAATAAAGGTGCTCAATGCTCAGTAGAACCACTTTTCATTCCCTTAAAAAAAAACTTTCAATGGGTGGTTCTTTGGTTAACCAATTTTGGAAATGGAATATGTGAGACTGAAGAACCTTTTTAAAGTTTAAAGAACATCTACATAATGCAGAGGTTCTATGAAGAGCCTTTACATTGGTTCTCTGCATTATGTAAAGGATCTTTCAACCTTTAAAAGGTTCTTACAACTCACAGTTCTTTAGGGAACCAAAAGTGGTACTTTTATTACATCACGCTAAGAATCCTCTGTGGCACCTTTTTTGGAGAATGTAATTGGGTTCAAAGGGATATATATGGAAGACCAAATGAAAGAAGAATACAGAGCTGTGATTGTCTGAACTTCATTTCTCTTCTTCAGCTCTTTTTTAAGAAGGCAAATAATCCAAACCCGAGGACACAAGAACAACAAACTGGTAATATATGTATATTTTAATGTCTGTAGATTGTTGTTGAACTACAAACTATTTATCCTCATTATTGCTGTGGTCAGTAGACTGTTAATAAGTACTTGATGCAGTATTTGAATGATGATTAGCACTGCCCATTAGCTTTAATTCGCCCTCTCACAGTTTACTCTGTCTGCACAGCTCTGTGTGCACATCATGGAAAGAAAATGTTTTGTCTATATACATACATCCATAAATACTCCTTTATGAACCCAAGAACTTGATTATTATGATCCATTACTGATGGGGTGAATCACTGCACTTTTTCCCTGAGGTCCACTTTTAATGTTTGTGTGGCTTTATGTACCAAAAATAGTCATCGTTCATTTTTACATGACCATTTTCCAACCACTATTTATCCCTTACAATTAAACAGGCTGCTTTTGTTACTGGGCTTTTAAGCCTTTAACACTGATATATGTAAATGAGCTCAGTTGATTGGCTGCTGATTGGCTGCTCTGTATTGCGTCTCCTTCAAAAAACACTCTGGGCTGAAGCACTATTTAGGACTTCACAGTGATTCAGCAGGGTAGATTGTATAGGCAGATATATGTAAATGAGTTGTTTTCTGTGACATCACAAAAGCTGTGAATTTCAAAAGTGGCTGTTTTTGCAGCTTGCTTTTCATATATGGACTGTATGCACTGTGGGGTGGCCAGTATGTTTTGAAACTTTAAGAGTGTTTATATACTATATCAAACTCTTTTATTAAAAAAAAAAAAGTTTTAGAAGATATGTGCCCTTTAATATCTATTTTTGTCCGCTTTAACACTATGTTCAAACCTAATGTTAGGACTGGGATAGTAGGAACAAGATGTTAATCTGAGTTAAATCTGAATTGTTCTCCACAATATTGTTCAAAAACTTGAAATCACTTGTCATAATGATTATTGTCATTTTATTTATAATAATAACATTATCATAGATTTAAATATAATAAAATAGATATTTTTGGATGCTTTTTTTCAATATTTCCAGGATTTGGGAAGAAGGAGGTTATTAAATGATAAATAATGCACTTTATTTGTCTATTTGCAGTAATAATCGATCAACTTGTCTCCCTGCTCATTTGATTCCCATTGTGAAGCATTTTGTTTATGATACATAATGGATATTAATATTATTATAACTTAGTTCTGTAGGTGAGTCAGCTATAGCTCTGCTCATCTCTCTAAACACAGCAATTTGTTTCTGGTAATTATTTAAAATCTGTTACACAGTATTAGAACCATAACTGATTCATTTGTGCATGTATTTGTAACTAAATTGTTTTAAAAAAATCCAAAATTTTGATTGCGATTCCATGTTTTTGAATGACAGTGTATTTTTAGCATTCATAAAGAACAGACTAGCTGTTCATTACTCTCACTGTGCTCCACCAGAGGTCAGAAAAGCGCCACTAGAACAGACGTGGATCTGCACCACTAGGGGACAGCACTGGTAGATGCAGGTGGCAGAGGAAACAAATTGAAACGCATATTTGTCTGTGTGCATTGACCTGTTTGTTCTCTGTTTGTTGGCATGAATGCATCCTCCATAAATTATGTTGTCATGTGTGGCTCCGTTCACACTCTTTCACAACAAAGAATCAATTCTCTCTCCTAAACATTTCTAAGATGTAGATTCTACATATACATGGGAATTGACATGCACCTCTGTTTACTGTGTTTACTGTGTATGTCCTGATAGTTCTCCTTCAGTCACTTGGTGCTGTGCAGAGCTTCGAGGCGTCGAGCACTGGGCGGCATGTGAGATGCATATTTCATGGCCTAAAGCCTTTGTACTTTTTGCTGTCTGCCTACACACAGTGTACAATATCTTGCATTCCCAAGAATGTGATCCCTTGTTGATGAGATCAGTTTTGTGCTAGCTTCCCTGCATAGCTGCAGAAGATGGATCGTCTGAGGATACACACATGCAGCGTGATACAGACACACAGCCTGTGGTTCTTCAGGGCCTGAGCCTTGTGAAAAGTGGCATCAGCTCTGCATGCTTGTAATATTACAATAGATTTTTAGGAATGTTTTGCTAATTATGTTTATTCATGAAATAACTGCAATTAGGACTTCACAATGTATTGCTTGTTAATCACTAATGCCATGTTGGCCTTTGCAATACTGATATCAAAAGAGGCTAAAATATGCAAATGAGCCCTCAAATCAATAACAATATTTTGTATTGTGCCCTTTAAGCATATTGACCAATCACAGGGTGTGTTGGTGGGTGTTTTGATGAATGAAGGTATTCATGGAATCTAACAAAAGTGAATTATGGAGGCTAACCTTAAAACATATACCATTATTGGTAGTATATTGCAATATAAATTGTAACATGCAATATGTTGCAGTATAATACAATTTTGACCATATTACCAGTGTTTGGGGGTACAAAATAACATTTTACAGTAATGTGATTACTTTTTCCTGTAACAAAATGCATTGTAACATGTTATAATCACATTAAGGTTAATGAATTTTTACATTGTATACTTTACTTATATGTCTCTGGAAGAACAATATTAATTATGCGCAATGCATTTCGAACATATTTCCCCTTTATATATATTATCTGCGGCTGTCCTTTTATGTTATTTGCACATCTGTGCTACCTGTGACAGCTGACTATGTTTAATTGTGAATGTGAGCAGTGCAGCTCGAGCTTGGGAAAAAAAACTTTGCTGTAAACTCTACAAGCAATCTGTCAAAGATGATTCTGCTACTATAAAACTGTTAGATAAAGATCTCCATGCTTAAGAAGGGACATCCCCAACTTATGTATTTACATTATGTATTTATATTATGAAGATTCCCATAATTATACTTAGTATCTCACAATTATGACATAGCATCTCATAATTTTGGCTTAATATCTTATAATTACTGCTTACTACTTCATAATGATGACTTCCTATCTCATAAAAAGGAGATCCCATAATATGGATATAATAATTTTGACATAATATTTCATAACAATGGCTTATTATATCATAATTGTGAGTTAGCATCTCAAATTATTATAAAACAATGTATCAGACATCAGTCAGTGTATTTGTAACTGCTTTCTGTGAAGCAGCTCTTAGAGGCATTAAACTCTTCAGACGTCTGTTTCATATGACCTCCACTGTGAACAATTCTGACCTGGTCCCTTCTCTAGAATAGAGCATCAAACCACTGTGAATGACTTTGATAACCTCAATCATTTGATTATGCAAAAATTTTGAAATATCAGTAGAATTTTCTCTAGACTGGAGCATTTCACATCAAACCATTCTAACTTTGTTTGAATCTTAATTATTTAATTATGCAGAAATTTTGAAAGACAAGCGGAATTCCCCTTTAGATTATGTTTACTGTGATTAAGTTTTTAAAATAATAATAATACAGTTTTTTTTCCTATTTACTATCCAGGAGGTAGATTTAGGGGTTTTGTGGAGCAACATAGCAGTGAGGTAAGTGAGTAGTGAGATCCTAATTGGAATGAAATGCTTTTTCCATTTTGGTTGAATGTATTAGTTTAACAGTCTTCCTAGAAAGAGGTGTCATTCCAGGGCATGAGCAGAGAGAAAGAGCGTGTCTGTCTGTGGAGACATGGTGAGATTCACTCTGACAGCTACCTGATTCTCTTCACACGTTCTTCTTCGCGGAGGCTAAAAAACACAGAGGGCTCAGGTGTCTGGAACAGTGAGATGATAAAGGTTTTTATAACTTCTCCTCTTTTTGCATTTCTGAACACTGTGGATTTTGTCCAAAACCAGCACGGTTATTTTCTACTCTGTCTATTATTTTTTTTCTTCTTTTGTCTTTCTGACAGTGGTTTGGGCTGGAGTTAACTCTTTTCTTCTTTTCAGTCGCCGTATAATTACGCATATTGATTTATAGTCATTTTCCTTAAAGCTTCTTTTTGATGGTTCTTTAGTGAAGCAAAAGTGGTTCTTTTATGGCATTATGCAAAGAAACCCTTTTGGCGCCTTTATTTTCATGCATTTAGGAAAAATGTAAAGGTTCTATACTGATTTAGTGGTTCTTCCTAGAACCTTTACATTATATTGAGGTTCTTAAAGCTTAAAAAAGGTTCTTCACACTCACGTCTCCTTTACAGAAATGGTTCTCTAAAGAATCGTCTATTGAATGGCTTTTAAATGGCTTCTCAAAAATAGTTCTTCTATAGCAGAAAAACTTCAAAGTGTTTGGAGAATGTGTAGGGCTCTGTATGTTTCGGGTCTGATTGTGTTGACAGTGTAGGAGCAGCGCAGAATTGGAGGAGTGCAGCAGAGCTCATCCACAGTGGGCATTTAGACAGCTGTAGAAATCAGCCACTGCCATGCGGGAAAACATTGCACCGTTTTGGGTCTGCTGTAGTCAAAAAAACGGCACTCCTGTTTGCCCAGTCTATTAGTCTGCTATGAAAGGAGCATGCGGTAAATTCTGACGAGCGACACACTCCTTCATGCTCCGCCAGTCCCCTTTTTCTCTCCTACAACACCACTCCAATCAAACACATCAACTTCATTACCTCACCACATCCAGGAACGAGTGAAGCGTTGAGATGAGTGGAGAGAAGAAAGGAGACATGAACAGTGCTTTTTTCAGTGTGGAGACACAAGTAAAGAGCATGTTTGCTCCCAATCACAGTCCAGTTTATATTGTAAATAGAAACCCTAAATATATTCTATTCTATTCTATTCTGTTAGAATAGATTGGATTAGATTATGTAAACCCTTCAACACTAGGCTTTTTATTAAGTTATTTCCCCATTAATGTGCATATCTGAAATTTTACATTTTCTTTGGTCCATATGTTGTCGAAGCACAAATCTGAAGAAATTTATCAAATCAATCAAACCATATGGCTAGAAAGTTTTTAATCGGAATATATCATATATTATATCATAGTAGATCATATTATCATCATATTAAATCATGTCATATTAAAAGATCTTTTGTTAACTGCTACTGATTTTCAACAAAAAATATAGAAAACCCAATTTTATTCTGTGTGAAAACTCACATAAGCAATAAATATTAAATAAATACCATTAGACATTATACCTGCACAAAGTTATCTAATGTATAACTACACAAAATATCATCACCTTAGACCAATCAGAATAAGTTCTACAGCATAGTAAATTTGGTTGTTGGATGTGAGTGGATTAATATTACGGTTTTATTTTTCAGTAACTACAATGAGTTATTCAGTAAGTACTGTGAAGTTAACTGTAAAGTATGTAGTTTTTAGACTGAGGAGCTAAAATCTGGACACCATATACAGTCTTTATTAACAAGGTGTTAATAGTGAGATCAACCTCGTGTCAAATGCTCATTATTAGACTTTGTGAAAAAGAAGTTGGAGTTGAATTGTATGATCCTCGTCTGCCGCAGCCACAGGTAAATGAAGTCTGAGATGTCTCTAAGGTATAGTCTAATATGAAGTAAAATCTGTGTCTGGGTTCAGGTAGATGTACCAGTGAAGTGGTCTAAAGAATTCCGGAGTCATGGCAGAGTGTCTCCTATCCTTCACTTCATTACATGAGTCCTTCACAGTCATTACCTCTGTCTGAAGGAGACCTTCAGAGCACTCCCATTCTGCTTCAGATAAACCTATTTGATCAGTGAACGGGTCAGCGCCGTTAAATGAATGCCGACTGCCAGCTGAGTTGAATGAGAATGCTAAAATGGCATCTGTGGTATTTGACACTGTTGTGTTTCGTTCTTTGCGGGAACATAACTCCAATCAGTGAGCAGAGCATGTAAAAGGTTTGACAAACAGGGTTTCTGAGATAGTTAGTGTCTCTGATTTTTAATTAGGTCACCAGGTCTTAGCAGATGGACTGATTAAAAAGCTTTGTCTGCTTTTTCACAGATATGAAAAG
>JAILXH010114749.1:0-16142 GCA_023558415.1 Piaractus mesopotamicus
TATATATGTATGTATATATATATATATATATATATATATATATATATATATATGTATATATATGTATATGTGTATATACATGTGTATGCATATATGTGTATATATATACACACATATATAAATATGTTTTTTTGTGTTTTGTTTTAAAAAAAATATAAATAAATAAATAAATGGATATATATTTGTCCCTCCTTATGGCGGAGTTGTTTATGACTGCGCTCTCATTCCTGAGCTGCTGCGTCATTGTACTGTGTGTTTATGAATGAGAGTCCCGCGGTGATTCCGGGAAAAGGCGGGTCGCTTTACTCGCCTTTAAATTTGCTCAATTGTTCTAATTTAAGTTTTCTAGTTCTGACTTAGAAGTACATCGACGAATATCTGTTATTCGGCTACGTCGGAGGAGGAAAGGATCAAGTACGCAACAGGTAAGCCGTTTTTTCTACGTTTGTTTACCATGTCGCTGGGTTTTCCATCCAGTTATGCTAGCTAGCTAACCTAACTAGCTGCCTAGCATAGCTAACACCTTGATAGTGTCTGGCAGTCTGTTGTGTTTGTGTTTTAATTCGTATATTCGTGACATTTTACTAACTGGTATTTTATTATATCATTTATTGTCGATTGAGTAATTGTAGCTATAATTGCTATTAGTATTTCAGCACCGGTCTTTTTATTTACCATGAGAACAGGATGACATGACGCTTTATTAGCTGGGTTAGCTAGACAGCTATCTGGCCAGAAATTGACACATTTAAGATAACGTTAGCTAGCTAATACTTATTTTAGTAAACGTTATCGGAAAGCGAGTTAATCCGGAGCTACGTTTAAGTGCAAATGTCTATGATATCTTTCACATACTCCGACTACTTGCCAGTTATCACTAGATTCTGCTTTAGTGGGTCAAAGCTTCTACAAAATAGGGTGAAGGTGGTGTGCGATATTGTGCATTTTATTACCGGAGGTTAGCAATGAACAAAAGTTTAGCATAAAGCTAAATTTATGCCTTTTTATTTTCCTTAGCTGTGAAAACTGTTAATTGTTGAGGTAGGGAGATTTTTGCTTAGCTTGTCAGAACGGTGTCTACTTTGAGTATGACAAAGCAGACAGAGTCGCTTATCGTCTTAGCGGCTTTATTGGACACATGCTATTAGTATGGTTAATGTTTGCGAAACTGAAAACTGTTAACAAATATAGCGGAACAAATACAGCCGTTGATACTATCGTAAATTGGGACTAAGTGAATGGAGGCCTTTGGGAGGAGACTTGTGCTGAATCACCGTGACTCCAAGTAAAACACCCAGTACATTATCTGCACACTACCCACACATTTCCCATTTCTGGAAACTGTAGGTCAGCGAAGTGTTGTCCTTATTCTGGACTTTGACCACATTTAAACTGCTGTTAGGATACGTGTCCCTCTACATTTTATGTACGCGCCGATTCTCTTTGATCAGTGTGAAACTGAACAAAAGACAAAACTAGTGGTCTACTTTATTTAAAACAGTACATCTTTTTTTTGTTTTGAAGTTTTAGTGAGACTTCAATGACCCTGGCAAAACTTGGGAAAGGTTTGATGACCTAGAACAATGGTACTCGACTGTCACTAATATTCCCATTTTAGTGGCCAGAATGTATCATGTCTGGGCTGTATGTACACAAGTGGGTATTGGGTAGGTTAACATTTTAAAATTAGTCCTAGATTTAACTAAGATTTCCAGTGAAGAATGTCTTTTTAGTAATTTGGTACAATCTTAACTTTGGCCTGGAAAACTGACCATAAAGTTCAAGTCTAACCTTTTTTAATTGGTGTTTACAGGCATTAGAAAACGCAACCATGACATCAGATGGCAGAGCCAGCAAAGCCCTCAAGGTAAATGTTGTTGTAGACAGTTCATCTGTTTATTGGGATGTATATGTCATTACTAAGTACTTGTATGTGAAACTGTTCATTCCACACTGGTGTGCCTCGTATCTGATCTGAATTCGAGCTGAATGAAAATTATACTGGCATGTTATCTACCTTTTTTTAGGGGGTTCAGATGCCTTGGTCAACGGCGGATTCCACACCGTGATTTTATAGAGGTTAATCACATGATCTGGTTAAATTAAATTAAAGGATGCCACAGTTCATACATATTGTCTTTCTAACATATTGATAACTTTTACATTAATTTATTCAAGAATTCAATTAGTGACTTTAATCGCTGTGTGGATTCTACTGTTGACTGAGACTCGGCTGTAAGCTAACGTTAACTAGTTAGCTAGCTTTTATCTGGTTGGTTCACCAGATCTAGCTAACAGGCTTTAATTATACATGTCGGGAATTGAACATGGGGGAGTCAGTGGCTATTGGCAATTTTAAAATGTCAGTGTATCTTGTCGTATAACATAATAAAAATAAATCTGTATCAGTCTTGCATCTTAGAAAAAGACAAAATATTTGATAGCAGGTAGCTAATGTTAATGTGAGGTTAGCAAGCTAAATTAGATAACAAAATTATCTAATGTTAGCCTGCATAGTTTGATACATTCTCATTGCTTGTTACATTATTGAATAAACTGTCAAAGAAAAATTATGATTGTAAGTTAAAAATAAAGATTTACCGTCTTATCATTCACATTGCCTCCAGTAAGTGTTGTAAAAGCCGTTGCTTTCAGCTTGTTGGCTTGCATATCCGGAGCTGCATTGAGCTCAATAGTCGGCAATAACAAATTCTTGCTACAGACTCTTGTACTGGGTGTCAGTTTAATACCAGAAAGAAATTTGAGCCATTTTGATTTGGTCTATAGTTAGTTATTTGGAATAGAATATAATGTAAATGTAGAATGTAAATGTGTGCCATCTCCTAGTAGCTATAACATTACTCAGGTAGACTGCTGCAGAGCCTGTGAAGTGTAGGAAAATGCAATATAAAGTAGCTTGTGATGTTGGACAGAAGCAGATAATCACATAGATAATCACACTTGTCCTGCTAATAAAACATTTTTAAGTAAAGAGTAAAAATAATGTGCTGGGCCATTAAGGTCAATGTACCTGATTACAAAAATGGCATCTATTGGGGAATTGCAGAGCACAAAGCACTGCTGATCAAAAAAACACAAAGGCTCATCTCTCATTTGCCAAAAAAATATTAATGACCCCAAGACTTTTGGGATGATATTCTGAGGACTGATGACTCAAAGGTGGAATTTTTTGGAAGTCATGGGTCCTGTTGCATCTGGCGTAAAGCTAACACCGCATTCCACCATAAGAACATCATACCAAGAGTCAAACGTGGTGGTAGTGTGGTGGTCTGGGGCTGCTTTTCTTCTGCAGGATATGGGCGATGACTTATCATAATGATGGAATCATGAATTCTGCTCTGTATCAGAAAATCCTTAAAGAGAATGTCCACCCATCAGTTTGTGACCTAAAGCTCAAGCGCTCTTGCGCAGTGATCTGAAGCACACAAGCAAGTCCACCTCTGAATGGCTCAGAAGAAAAAAAAATTAAGGTTTTGGACTAGTCAAATCAAAGTCCTGACTTGAATCTAATTGAGATGCTGTGGCAAGACCGTAAACGGACAGTTCATACTCAAAAACCCTCTAATGTAGCCGAATTAAAACAATTCTGCAAAGAAGAGTGGGCCAAAATCTGTCCACAGCAACGTAAAAGACTCATTGCAAGTTATTGCAGATGTTTGATTGCAGTTGTTACTGCCAAGGGTTGCACAACTAATTATTAGGTTCAGGGGCGGTTAATTTTTTACATGGGTGATAGGTTTTGAATAAATCTTTATCTTCAATAAACAGAATTAACAGTTGAAAGGGTGCATTTTGTGTTTACTCATGTTGTCTTTATATTGGTTGCATGATCTGAAACATTTAAACGTGACAAATTACAATCCCATTTCCAAAGAAGTTGGGACGCTGTACAAAATGTAAATAAAATCAAAATGCAATGATGTGCAAATCATTTAAGTCCTATATTTCATTGCTTTTTGAATATTGAAATTGAATATATTGAAAGTATATGCCCATTTCAAATTTGAAGCCAACAACATGTTTCAAAAAAATTAGGATAGGGTCAACAAAAGGCTCATAAAGTTGTGTCCCAGAGGGGCTGAGTCTTTTAGAAGTAAAGATGAGGAGGCGTTCACCACTCTGAAAGAGTGACGTTTCTCAATGTAAAATAGCAAAGAACATTTACTTTTCATCATCTATGGTACATAAAATAATTAAAAGATTCAGAGAATCTGGAGAAATCTCTGTATGCAAGGGACAAGGCCAAAAACCAGTATTTGCTGGCCATGATCTTTGGGCTCTCAGACGGCACTGCATGGGCTCAGGAACACTTCTGGAAACCACTGTCTGTGAACGCAGTTCCGTTGCTGCATCCTCAGATGCAAGTTAAAACTCTAAAACGCAAAGAAGAAATCATATATAAACAGGATCCAGAAACGCCGCCCCCTTCTCTGGGCCCGAGCTTATTTGAAACGGACTGAGAGGAAGTGGAAAGGAAGTGTCCTGTCATCTGACAAATCAGGCTCCAGGCTAAAAACCACTCAGCTTGTTATCAGTGCACAGTTCAAAAGCCAGTATTCATGATGGTATGGGGTGTATTAGTGTGCATGGCATGGGTGACGTGCACATCTGTGAAGGCACCATTAATGCTGAACAATAAATACATGTTTTGGCAACATATGCTGCCATCCAGATGTCTTTTTTAGGGAAGGCCTTGATTATTTCAGTAAGACAATGCCAAACCACATTCTACATGTATTACAACAGCATGGCTCCATATTAAGAGTCCAGGCGCTAAACTGGTCTGCCTGCAGTCCAGACAGACCTGTCACCCACTGAAAACATTTGGAGCATTATGAAATGAAAAATACAACAAAGGAGACCCCAAACTGTTGAGCAGCTGAAATCTGAAACAAGAATGGAAAACATTTCGCTTTCAAAACTATAGCAGTTGGTCTCCTCAGTTCCCAAACTCTTAGAGAGTGCTGTTAAAAAAAAGAGGTGATGCAGCACAGAGGTAAACATGCCCCCGTCCCAACTTTTTTGGAACATGTTGTTGGCATCAAATTCAAAATGTGCATATATTTTTTTTAAAAAACAATAAAATTTCCCAGTTTCAACATTTGATATGTTGTCTCTGTAATATTTTCCTTTAAAAATATGGTTTACATGATTGCATATCATTGCATTCTATTTTTTATTTACATTCTGCACAGCGTCCAAACTTTTTTGAGTTTGTAGAAAAAAAGAGAAAATCGGCTGAGGGGCAAATACTTTTTCCACTGCACTGTATGTCTTTATCATGTAGCCTATAGTAGAAAATATGTGTCTATATATATATATATATATATATATATATATATATAAAAATATATCATATGAAGATAATATTGCTACATATTACGGTAAGTCTTGTAATATGTTAACCGTTTAAACTTTATGCTTAGTATTTAGATCGGATCTTAAGGCTTATTACTTTACTTACCTGTTACCATTAAAATTACTCATTAACAATTCTGAACCTAGTTATGAGATGGGTTCACAAAGTTTAAGAGGTTAGTGAACTCTTGATGCGATTGCAGACTGGTCTGCCTTACTTTGACCTAAATTATTCATGTTTGTTGCATCTGTTGAATGCCTTGATTCATCTGGAAATGTAATGGGTTGGAATGCTTGCAGCACATTTAAAAAGTGATTTGTTAGATGCCTTACATATAGCCTTTTTGCAATATCAGTATTGCAAAGATAAACATCACCATAGTTCATAAAATATGGAATACATTGCTTCTTTCTTTAAAAAATGGTGCCGAAAAGGGTTCTTTGGAGCAATGTCATTGAAGAACCACTTTTGGTTCCCTAAAGGGCTTTTAGTGGATGGTTCTTTAAAGAGCAATTTTTGTAAATAAGACGTGCAAGGTTTTTTTTTTTTTTTTTTGTTTGTTTTGTTTTTTCTTTAAAGAAAAGACCTCCTCATAATGTAAAAGCTCCATTCCAAGTTGAGGTCTTTCCAAGAACCATATGCCCAAGCCAAGAACTATTTAGGAACCTTTTATTTTTCAGAGTATACTATCATGTTAAAAAAATCAATGCACAAGAGCTATGACATGACTGTCTTCTCTTCTTAGGTGAAGAGGGAATGTGGAGAAAACGTTCCCGTGCTGACAGACAGTGAGCTCATGTCTCTGTCGGTACGCGAGCTGAACCTGCTCTTGCGTGGTTTGTCGAGAGAGGAGGTCCAGAAGCTGAAGCAGAGGCGACGCACGCTGAAGAACCGTGGCTATGCTGCCAGCTGCAGGGTGAAGCGCGTGTCTCAGCGTGAGGCTCTGGAGCAGCAGAAGAAGGAGCTGCAACGTGAGGTGGAGCGGCTGGGTGCTGAGAATGCAGGCATGCGACGTGAGTTGGAGGGGCTGGGAGCCAGGCTGGCTGCCCTGCAGCGCTTTGCTCGAGGCCTGGAGGCTGGGGGAGGAAGCCTTCTGGCTACGGCTCCTCGCCTTAACACGGCATCTGTCATCACCATTGTGAAGAGCCCACAGCAGAGCCATGCCCACAGAGGGCAAGAAGCATCTTAGGGCTAGCTGCTATTGGCAACAGGTGCACACACAGGTACACTCTTAAAAATAAAGTTGTCAAAAAGGTTTCTGTGGAGCAGTGCCATAGAAGACTTGACTCCCTTAAGAACCTTTCAGGGGATGGCTCTTTAAAGAACTGTCTTTGTAAATTGGAAAATGTAAGTGTGAAGAAACTTTCACATAACGCATATGATCAATACCAATGAAAGTTGTTGTTTTTTACCCTATAGAATCGTATGTCCAAGCTAAAAACCATTTATAAACCTTTATTTTTAAGAGTGTATAGAGGTACATGACCTATACCAGACACAATAACTGGATCCTTTAAGCTGAACTGAATAACTGGCTGACTGGCAAGCATTTCAGATAAACATTTTAATAGCTGTTATCAGTGAAACTGGTGATGAAGGTATGTTTTTAGATTGGTTAGAGTCATTGTCTTACACTGTTCCATGTATATAAGTCCCACAGTACACACCACCATTGCATTTTATTTACATATTTTGTGTTGATTTCCACTTATATAAACAAGTCTTATAAAAATCCTAGACTGGTCTCTGTACCATTCTCTGCCTAGCCTCTGCCTAGTTATTCAGGCACTAAATTATTTGTATCTTGTTCTAATGTTCGGAATGTTTTTTTTTTTTTCTCAGTGATATGACTTTTTCTTCTTGTTTCTATGGTTGGCCTATTACATTGAATTTAACCAGTAGAAACGAGAGTATTGTTGGTCAGTTTACATGATATTTAGTTTGATTATATTATTATTATAATACATGTTACTTTTTGACCTTACATGGAAGATATAGTCATAACTGTACAGGTCTTTACTGAAGTAATGACTGAGCTTGACTTTATATCTCTGACTACCAACATTTTGTAAGTTGGCAAATATTGCTGGAATATATTAATATACTAATTATAATTAGTCATGGAACAGACCAGTAGAATGCCACGTCAATGCAAGCTGATACATTCCTATACAATTATTTTTAATACTTAAACAAAAAAATTAGAATTAAATTTTTATCTATATTTTAAGATGAAGACCTTTTAAAGCTAAAGAGTGCTGTGATTTTAAGTCAAAATACTGCTTATGTATGACTTAGCTTAGGGACATTGTCATGTCTGAATTATTCTAATGCGTGTGATTTAATGTAAGGTTTACTATGTTCATGAGGAATTTAGCTATGTTTATATATGTAAAACCTGTTTACTGTAACATGATTCAGTGGGTCCGTGTGAAGGTCATATTTGTGTTATTATAGTATAGTAAAGTAGACTTCCAGTAGTGGTATTTTTGTATTTAAAAGTAGAATAATTTTTTTGTATTTATAATGACAAAAGCTTAAAAAGTATCACATGAGAATAAGAGGAGAAACAATGGGAGCAAGGGAAAAAATTAGGGCAAAGAATGAAAAGTCAGGGAAAGAATCAAGTGTGAGAAGAAAAGGGTGAATCTGCAAGTGGTAGAGGGAACATGAGACAGATGTGGCTATAAGTGATCACATTAACCCATGGTTGACAAGAAAATTACCAGCCATTAGCCAGCAGCTGGGAGTAATATGTATATGTACTGATATTTCTAGATGAAAAGATTATTTCTAATTCTCATTAAATCTCATGTCAATATTGAGCAGCATTTGATTCAAATAATATCTTCTAATCATGCTTTCTGTTTCTAAACATGCCAGACGTTTTGTAAAGCAGCAAAACAAGTATTTATTATCTGTATTTTTCTATGGTAAAGTAAATATATTGTCTATTTTATACCATTAATTGGAATAAATGTATATATTGTACATACAACTGTGTTCATTGAAAGATGTTATTTTGAAATTTTGAAGACAGAATCATTATGTATTGTTTTACAACTTTGTTGGAACATCACAAGGAAAAATAATCTTTAAAGGAAAAATATACATCGGCATATTAAAAAAAATATATAGCATTTACTTCATCCCCAATCTATTGCTTATTTCTAAATGTCCTTAATTATTCTGTTGTCCTAGTAACATTGTGCATCTCTCTATAAACCATTCAGCATAACTTTGGGATTAACATTCTTAATTGTTTAATGGAAAAACAAAAAAGGAAGCTTGCTGCAAATACCTGAACTGGAAAGTATTTTGAAGTGTGTGGAATATACAAGTAGGGTGAAACACCCACAAAAGCATCACAGTATTTAGATGGTTCGACTATGATTAAGCAGCATTAAGTATGTCACAGACCACTCCACCGCATAACTATAACCTACATTTTATTTTGCCCACACAACCCAAATAGTGGGTTTACTGCAGTGGTCTCCTGTCTGACACCGTGACGAAAGCCTGTGCTAATCTCCACCATGCAAATAAAGCCCCAATTATAACCTTTTAATCCAGTCTGGGGGGTACTCAGCCCTAACCAAGACACATTTCTCTTACTCTGTAATCTTATCAAGTCCCATCAACTGCTCCTCAACTCAGTATCTGACACATTAACTAGAACAACAACATATTCCAGACAGCTGCCACAGATCAAAAACGTTGGCTCACACCGTCCCTTTACATCACACCGGGGGAAACTAAATAAAAATAAAATGCAATGATGTGCAAATCATGTGAACCAGATTTTAAAAGGAAAATACTACAAAGACAACATATGTTGAAACTAAGAAATTTTATTGTTTTTTGAAAAATATATGCACATTTTCAATTTGATGCCAACAACATGTTCCAAAAAAGTTAGGATGGGGGCATGTTTACCATTGTGTTTCATCACCTCTTCTTTTAACAAAATTATGTAAGAGTTTGGGAACTGAGGAGACCAACTGCTCTAGTTTTTGAAAGCAAAATGTTTTCCATTCTTGTTTGATATAGGATTTCAGCTTCTCAACAGTTCTGGATCCCTTTTGTTGTATTTTTCATTTCATAACGCGTGAAATGTTACCAGTGGGTGACCGGACTGGACTACAGGCAGGTCAGTTTAGCACCCAGACTCTTTTAGTATGGAGCAATGCTGTTGTAATACATGCAGAATGTGGTTTGGCATCATCTTGCGGAAATAATCAAGGCCTTCCCTGAAAAAGACGTCTGGATGGCAGCATATGTTGCCAAAACCTGTGTATATCGTTCAGCATTAACAGTGCCTTCACAGATGTGCATGTCACCCATGCCATGTGCACTAATGCACCCCTATACCATCATGAATACTGGCTTTTGAACTGTGCACTGATAACAACTGAGTGGTCTTTAGCCTGAAGGACACAGCGACCATGATTTCCAGAAAGAATGTCAAATGTTAATTCGCTGGACCACAGGACACTTTTCCACTTTCCCTCAGTCCATTTTAAACGAGCTCAGGCCCAGAGAAGGAGGCAGCATTTCTGGATCCTATTAATGTGCGGTTTCTTCTTTGCGTTTTCATAGACAATGTTTTTCAGAAGTGTTTCTGAGCCCATGTAGTGATTTCCACTACAGAATCATGTCTGTTTTTAATGCAGTGCCACCTGAGGGCCCAAAGATCATGGCCAGCAAATATGGTTCTTTGGTCTTGTCCCTTTGTTAGAAATTCGGCAAGAAGAGTCAGGAGACTGGAGCTTCGGCGTTGACTGCAGTTTATTTCCACATACAGAGTATGGGTACAGCGTGGTTGATCAGCAGTCAATCAGCTTTATCAGGAGTCTAGTCTTATTCACGTGCATGCAGACAATCATGCACGGGCACAGCTTGGACATCAGTGTGTCACCAGTCTAGTCTAGCCCAGTCTGCAGTCCAGTCTGACAAAAATATTTTAGAAGAACCTTATAAACTAAGGAGGGGGACAGAGGAAAAAGAGGACTTTGAGGAGGGGTAAGGAGGGGTTGTAGACGGGGATATGAATAGAGATGTAGGGGGTAGAGATAAGGGGGGTTGATGGTATCACCTTAAGGTCGTGAGACAAAGGGTCATTTAAATACAAACAAAGAAGTGATTGGGCAAGGTGAGAGCGTGCCCAATTTCACCTTTCTGCCATTTGCTTAGACTCTACAATGAAAATGGTTTAGACCTTAAGAAAATAACATTTATTGAGAATATTTTCTCTAACCTTGCATACAGACTTTTCCAGATTCTCTGAATCTTTTAATGTTATTATGTACCGTAGATGGTGAAAAGCAAAAGTTCTTTTAGTTCTGCTATTTTATGTTGAGAAACGTTATTCTTGAATTGTTGCACATGCAACATTGTTGAACATGCAGCCTTAGAGTCGTGAACCCTGCCTCATCTTTACTTCTGAAAGACTCAACCTCTCTGAGATCCTCTTTTTATACCCATACCATGTTACTGAACTGTTGCCAACCAACCAGTGTTTTATTTTTTTTTTAGCATTAAATTTTAGCATCTTTACGAGCCTTTTGTTGCCCCTGTCCCAACTTTTTTTGGACTGTGTTGTTGGCATCAAATTCTAAATGGGCATGTATTTTTCAAAAAACAATTAAATTTCTCAGTTTCCACATTTCATGTGAAGTAAATATAGGGTTTAAATGATTTGCACATCATTGTATTTTGTTTTTATTTACATATTGCAGTGTCCCAACTTTTTTGGAAATGGGGTTGTATGTTAAACATAGTTAACAATGAATGGAAACTCTTATTCACCAAGCAGTATAATGTCATCAGAATAATACCAATTGGTGGGTATTCCCTTATATTATTGATGGTTAGCAACATTAGCATTGCTGACTGAACTTTTGCTGTAATATCACTTATTCGTAATATTTTATGGTCCTCACATATATGCTATATGCAGGGATTCTGAATTCTTTCTATAAGTAGATGTAACCAGCAAAATTTAAGTATAAGTACATAAAATGCAATTGCCATTTATTAAGCTGTCTAAATATTGCTAATTTATTACTTAAAAATCGGGTTAGAAATCCTTAAAATAAACCTGCAAGGCAGAACATACCAAAAGGCTTTCACTAAAGTCTTTGTTGTTTCACAACAAATACAACAGTAAACAGCAATAATTTTAATAATTTTACTCTTGACAGCTTCCAACATGGAAATCCTTCAACCCATATGGTTCTATCATATTCTGTCCCTAAGATAAATCAGCTGTACTCAAACTACCAGTATATGCCACAGCAGCATAGACCGTGTCCTAGAGACATAAGAGTACTTATGTGTATGTTAAAGCAGTCTACAAAAGGGTTAAATGACCTAAAACTCATCATCAGAACTGGGTATATTGCTGATAGGCTGAAGAGAAAAGTTGTGCATGGCATCCTGCACCATGTCGCCAGGGTTCATAGTCTCTTTCAGGTTGCCTGAAATGCTTTTCATGGGAGCCGATCGACCTGGGAGAGAGAGAAACAAAACAAAACCATAAAGGAGAAAAAGTATTTTAAACAGTATTTTAAATAGTAAATATATAAAGACACAGTGTAGCTTACCATATTGTCCATATAGGGGAACAGAACCTTTATATGCAGCCTAAGGAAAGGGAAAAGAGAATGAGTGGAAAATCCAAAGAAATGAAGGATAAGAGGAACAGGTTTTGTAAGGAGGGATAACCATTCAGGCAACAGTGAGTTAAGATGGCTTCAATGAAAGGCATAAAAAAGAAACATGTTTTCTCTAGAAAAAAGCTGTCCAATATACGATTTGGATAGAATAAGTTTATTTTCACATTTTCATCTCACCAAAACTTTCCATATGTAATAAGCAGTGGTGAACAAAATTTGTACACAAGTAATTGAGATTTTCTTTGTTATATTTTTTCCTTGAGTAAAAGTAGATTTACAAAATAAAATATATGGCTAAAGTATGTGGCCACCTGACCATTACACCTATACGAGCTTGTTGGACATTCCAAAACCATGAGCATTAACAACGTAGGTCTCCAGCGATCTCTAGGCAGCCAAATAGCACTAAAGGATAAAGATTATTTGGATATTTAGGAGTAGGCCGCTCATTCACAATGCAGTAGTTAACTAACTTAGCAATGTAAAATCAGTTTTAATCGGCAAAGCATTTCACACTTGTGTTTTTGGTTTAGGAAATGAGTGAAATTTCCCCCCTTCCAATCTTCTGTAATATCAGAGTTAAATTATTATTAGACAATCCATAGTTAGGGGCAGGGCTCCACAATTTGTTACTTTATTCAGTTTACTCAGTTTTAATGTGCTCCCATATAAATATATTATAATAAATCTAATCTCATCCAAATGATAGCAAAAAGCATCAAAAATGATAACTTGGTGACAGATTTTGAATGTGCCTTTTCAATGAACAGAATATGCTCCCTCAGTCTCTTGTCTGAGTCCAGCCTCTTGTCCACGTAGACTGTGTATTTGAAGGCTTGGCACAGGTTTATGAATACCTGATTTGCACTGTGCATGCACGCCGATCTGTACACCGCATGTCTATCTATAATTGCATTGGAAGATTAGCTTGGAATGTTTAATGCTAAAACCACTAAATAAGCAGTCTCATTCTCTTCATACTACTTAGCTGCACTTTATCTGTGGTTCCCAACCCTGGTTCCAGAAGACCCCTTGCCCTGCACATTTTTGTGTTTTCCTGCCAAAACATACTTATTTCACACAAGGTCCTCATTTACAATGCTTCAACTCAGGAAGGGTTTGTTAATTAGCTGTTTAGTTCGATCATATGTGTTGGGATCAGGGCAAACACTTAAATGTGCAGAGCAGAGTTGGGAACCACTGCACTAAATGCTAGATAGGAGCTTTGTGTGTACAAATGTGTGCCGTTATATAATGATCTATGTAGTGTGCACTACATAGGGAGTAGGAAGCCATTTGAGATTGAGCCTATATTTTGCCCAGCTTTGTTTAGGCTATCGTAATTGTAGTGCAAATACATGCTAAGAATGTCATCATGCACAAAGTACAACGGTTCAGGTAGATAATCACACCTTAAACCGAACAGGGAAGAGTGCAAAATACACACATAATGCCTACTGAAGATTATGACAGCTTTGTTATTGCTCAACTAAACTGCCTTACAATGCTTACACACAGATCGGGTATCACCGGATGACATGAACCACATCATCAAGTTTTGAGTCCAAAACTGACTAGAGTTTAACAAAATTGCATCCAAGATCGACCTGAACTGAATGTTATCTTGTCAAAATGTCCTACCGTAGCGCATATTAACTGGTAGCTCTATACATTAAACTGGTTGATAGCCTAAATCTCTATATCAGAAATTGCTACCAGCATTAAAACAACAGGTAGAATATATTGATGGCCTAAAAGCACCTTATCAAAAAATGCTACCAGCATTAAACTACAGGTAGGATACTTTGTTAGGCTAAATCATCTTATCAAAAACTGCTTCCAGCATTAAAACTACAGGTATGATATTCTGATGGCCTAAATCTTGTTTCAGAAAATGTTACCAGCATTAAAAGTAGAATATTTTGACAGTAAATCACCTTATTGGTGGGAAGTAGTAACTAAAATTAAAAACACAATAAAACATTTAAAACACTTGAAAAATACTGAAACACTTTCAGAAACTTGAAGTTTTTAAACACTGTGTCCACTCATTTCTGGTTGGTGGACTGTTCTCAGTCCAGCAGTGACATAGATGTGTTTAAAAAATCCAGCAGCACTGCTGTGTCTGATCCACTTGTATCGGTGCAAAACACACTAACATGCCATGCCATTTTCAAATCACTCAACATGTAAATATTAACACTAGGTGGGGCAATAGTGTACATTTTAGGACATCTTCAGACCTCAGCGTCAGTACTCGGGCATCAGAGAGAATGGCATCATTCCTCAGAGTAAATGACTTGGAGTCTCGGGAAAACCATTGTCATGTCTCAGATCTCGTGTCACTAAACATCTGACAAAAAAAGGTATCAGACCAAACGGCCTGAAGAAATTCTCTAACTCTTCAGACTTTGTGCTAACACTTAACAACCAAGAGCTCCTCTAAGCAGCCAGCAAGGATTTCAAGCCAATTGATGCCTACAGAGCCAAAGAAGTCTATAAAAAGACTTTAATGCGCTCCCAACTTGGAATTTTTTTTATTGTCAATAATGTCATTAAGAAACTGCAGCTAAGGGGAATTGTGTACGTCAAGGCAAGATCTGGAAGATCTAGAAAACTCTGGAACTGACTGCATGCTGGCCAGAAAGGCAAAGAAAAACCCATGTGACAGGAAAGGACCTGCAGGAAGACTAAGCTGACACAGTAGAGGTGATGCAACGTTCTACTGTGCAGCGCTATTTTGACAAACATGATCTGTATGAAAGTCAACATGTGAAGTATGCAAAACAAAAACTGTGAATTAATACTTATATCTTTTGCTGTACAGGCTGTGTTCCCTTCTTTTCACTTCAAAAATCAACAATGTATGTATTGCATGTAAGTGTATATGCACATTGTACATGCATATATGCTTTTGTATTTTTGTATATAATTATTTTATATGCACATCTATCTATCTATCTATCTATCTATCTATCTATCTATGTGAATGTTTGATATCTGAAGATTTTATGTGTAGTAAACTAAGTAAAGTTAGTAAAGAACAAGGACCTATTGCCATGATAATGATTCACATCAAGATACTGTGTGCCATACTCCAACAAGAGTTCCTCTTAGTACTTTCTGCTTCTGGGGTCACTAGTCTAGAACAGAGGTTCTAAATTCAGGTCCGGTAGTAACACCGCTTGTACACTGCAGAGTTTACCCTGCTTCAAATACATTTAATGCAACTAAAGAAATAACTAGCAAGCCCTTCCTACAGTAAACTGTGTGCGTTAGAGAACACTGCAACATACAGGGCGATGGTACTTCACACCTGACTTTTCTTTCAATAACATTATCAAGCCAGTGAGCTCAGATTACAATCATTCAAGTGCACTGAGGATGAGCATGTAGAATCATACACAGCACATAACACTACATCACTGTGACAGGACTAATCAAGGTCTAAGTTAAAGCCATACTTCCAGCATTACTTCTTTCTGTTGAATCTTTATGAAGCCTAACAACACACGATAAGGCTGTGCAATGTCTGTATGTCTTACAACATGTGATGGGACTGTATGACGGAACTGCTTAATATCTGTGTAAAGTCTAAAATCCATGGTACAAATATGTTATATAACCAAAAAATATTGTCATATATTGCATCTCCAATGGTTATAGCACCCACTAAAAACCACTGGGTGACACATGAAAGTACAAGTGCAAAATGCACCTGCACCATGCACTCACAATGTCTCTGACATATACATTCAATTTACTACAGAAGTTTACAGCAACTGGAGATGTTAAGAATCTGCTGGGAAAAGGACGCATGTCTATACTGACCCCATGCACAGTGAGGAGGATGGTTTGAGTGGCCAGAGAATCTCCAAGAATCACCGCTGGGGAATGTCATTAGTAAGGTCTTCGGGTTAAAACGTCTCTGAAACTATCAGACACAACCTACATGACTAACACCTCTGCCCTCTATGCTGTAGACTGGGGTTCACTACCCTGCCTATGGAAGCACCCTACACTATACCAATAAGAGTCCTTGGGCAAGACTCCTAACACTACCTTCGCCTACCTGTGTAAAATGA
>JAILXH010114749.1:16152-26572 GCA_023558415.1 Piaractus mesopotamicus
AGAGCGTCTGCCAAATACCATAAATGTAAATTAAAAGTGCTTCTTAGCTTTGACAACCATTTGCTGTTGAAATGTGTGTGGGAGGGGACACTTTAAAGGCTACCGCACACCAGGCGCATTGCGTTGTGTAGTGTAGCGTCAAGTAGCAGAGCACATAATAGCCAGGCTCAAGCTCATTTTACACACTCTACTCATATAAAACAAAATGAAATAAACCATTTAGCATCACTTATCATGCCTGGTCTCTGTTTACATCCTCTTCACAAACGGGCTGTTTTCAAGCTGATAGATACAAGCTAAAAAAGTTAAAACAATAATGTTAGTTGAAGTAACTTACCATTAGCCTTTGTCTGTTTACTAAAAATAGTGCATGCTGCAGTCACAAGCACTGCTGCACGTCGACAAGGCTTGTCAGCACTGGTTTGCATACCTTTTTTTAAAAACAAGGTTTTGAATTTTTGGACACTGTGCGACGCAGCATGTCCAGCGTGTGCGGTGGTCTTAACTTATATCTGTCTCGCTAGCGCTCGCCATTGTCACATTGCAGCTACGGCATTATTTGTTTTTAGTTCCTCTTCTCCAGTTCATATTTGCATACAGAGTGCTGCTAGGGAAATTCTGATAGGCTCCACAATTTCACGCAAAAAGCAAGTTTTGAAAATTATAGGAAAATAACAAGCACATCATAACAGCCCGGTTCACGTGCGTATTAAACTGTAGGGGGCGTACCGAATGATTAGTTAATATACCGTGTACCATTGTATGCCTAGTTGCCAGAAGTCTGCAGTTAAGAACCAACAACCTTGAGCGCCAGAAGACAGTTAAACTTCCAGTGGACAAAACCCCAATAGCAGTCCAAGAACATTATCCTGTCCTCCACCATACAGTAAAATTACTCTGCAAACAGGTAGGTAGCATTATCTTATCTGCCAAACCCAGATTCGTCCATCAGACTACCAAAGAGTAAAGTGTGATTCATCACTCCAGAAAACACATTTGCAGTGCTCCGGAGTCCAGTGTGCAATGCTTTACACCACTGCAGCCGATGCTTAGAATTGCACATAGTGATCTAAAGCTTGTGTGTAGCTGCTTGGCCATGGAAATCATGTAGTGACATTCCAGATATACAGTTCCTGCAGGTGCTGCTTCCAGAGGCAGTCTGGCACTATGTAGAGCAGGGGTCTTTAATTAAAATTCAGTAAGGTCCAGTTAGAGAAAATTTCCTCAAGCAAAGGTCCAAAATACATAATGTCTAACTTGTGTCATGATTCAGTGCCATATACTGTATACTGAAGTGGCCTAGTAGTTATATCAACATATTTTGCAGTCAATAACTGAATGTTAAATCAAATAAAGTGAAATTCAGTAATATTTCAACAACATTTATTGTAAGTTTTCTCTTTTTAGAGCACGCCATGTGAACTTCCCTTTGACTCACTTTCTTCTCCGACTGCTGTTTCTCACCTCGTCCCTCCCCTGTGTGTGCAACACTCAAGCAGGTATGAAAAAACTGAAGTGGAAATTCACATAGACTAGGAGATAAGTTTGTCACAATTTGTACCATACGGACAAAATAATAGTAGTGTGACTTCGTGCTAAAAAATAATACATTAAATGTATAATTTTGACCAAAACAATTTACATTTTGATAGCTAGAAAATTACATGAACACCTTGATTCGTCTAAACACCCACTGAAACTGTGATTGGTCAATATGCTCATAAACGTGACTAGTTAAAGGGCTCATTTGTAATTTTATGAAAAGTATTAACAAACAAAATATTGTTCAGCTCTCCTTTGAATATCAGCGTGTTCCATTAGGCTTTGTGAAACACAACCCGACTTACCCTCATAGCAGTCCCTTATTGTGTCAAAGTAGACGTACTGGTCATTGGTGAAGAAGAGGAGGCTGAGCCATTAGTCAAAGGCATAGATGGACACAATAAAGAGGATGCACACTACGTGTCTCTGCTCTTTAGGAGAACTATGTGCATGTAGATCTGAAAAGGGAGAGAGGTGCATTTATATTCATAATACAAATGAATCAGACTGGTTTCAAAGAAGTGGTTTCCCCTATAAGATTTAAAGCTACGGCCAGCATGATTTAGACCTGAAATTATTTTTTCTGGGTGAAACGATAATTTAAATATCAAATATGTAACAGCAGTATGTAGTAGGACAATATATTGTTTGTCCACTATATACTGGTATCACAGAAGGCTGTAATATGCAAATGAGCCCTCTAACCAATCACAGTGCTTTTTTGTTTGTTTTTTTGCACTGTGTGCTGTGATCATACTTTGTAGTGTACTGTTTAGTGTTTAACTTCTTTGTATAGTCTACTGGCTGTAGCTTTAAGTAATAAGTCAATTAAGTTAACCCTTGTGTGGTGTTTGTGTTTTTGTTACTCAGTAGTTCTGGTGGACCCACTGCATTATTGTTTTTTTAAATCACTATAGCCATAACAATTTATGTAAAAATACCAGATGTTTAAAATATCACAAGTGGCCAGCATATGGTTCTCCTTTAGCAGCTGTAGCCAGTCAGCAGCCTGTCCATTTGTCCACCCTCACACACATGCACACATATACAAACTCATACACACAGACACACACACTAACAGCAGGACATGCATGAGGAGAACACACTGAAAGGACACAGCACCTCCACACTTTTATTCCCCATGGGTTCACCGAACACCACGTGTAATATAAATGTGCAGGGGGGTGTACAGTGTGAAGTAATTGATAATGTGTTGTTTTACATGAGCAAAGGCCAAGGAATCTGAGGTCAAAATAATAATAAATCACATAATTCTTTCTTTTCGTAAACATTGAAAATGGGTCCCACAGACCCGACCACCACACAAGGGTTAATTAATTGTGTTCCAATGACACAGATCCCATGTGGTGTAAAGTATGAGTAGAATTTTTATCTGGTGGCAGGTGAGCAGCAGCGTTGTCCACATGAAGAAGCCTGACACAGTCTGAGCAGTGGCGGCCATGATGAAGATGGGGTACTCAGGGGTGACTAGTGGAGCCTTGGGCAGCCAGGAAATGCTTGGGCCGGCAGGGGCCGCCGTGGCTGGAGATCCCGGAGCCATCACAGCAACCAAGACTAACCCAAAGAATTTTGATAAGGGCACGTCACATCACCACAGTCTGTTCTTCTAAAGCACATCAGAGATAGAATCAACCTACCTTGATCATACCACAGTATTGTGGGCATGAAATAATGTGATGTGCTTTGGGGTACCCTAATTGACATCATGCAAAACTTTTCAGAATTTAATTTACACATCATAGAAAAGTGTGTCCAAATCCTCCACTGCGATTTAATGCGAATTAATGTACTAGCAGTGACCCATTTCCATGAAGGCCCAAAATGTTGAAGGCATATTACAAGCTACAAGGGGTACAAAAAAGCAAAAGAACAGTATAAGCTGTTGCAAATTAACTTACTAGTAGATTTAAATGGATCAGTAACACAGTGACAGTATTTTTGGCATAAAAGCATGGATGTAATGTCCTATAATAAGTTAGACAAAGCCATAGGCAGTCTTTCACAAAACAAAAGTACACAGCTTATGTTGAAAATAAGTAGCTAACATACACAACAATGAGTCACAATGCCTGGTTAAGGACATAGCTAACTGCACTGGCGAGAATAAGAAGGCCTATCAAAGAAAGAACAAGGCCATTTTCCCTTAGCAACCAATAATTAACAAGCAACAAAATACTAACAAGTCCTGATACTTGTTATATATACTTATTAAATTATTCTAAAGCAGGAGAGGGTGGGTAACTCCGGATTCCTGCACATTTTAGCAATTTTCCTACTCAAACACACTTGATTCAACTGATCCGTTAATTACCAGGTTTTGCTGGAGTACTGGAGAAGGGAAAACACAACACTGCACTGGAATCCGCCCCTCAGTTCTCCACCCCTGTGTAAATCAGACAACGACTGACTTCTAGTCATTAGGATGGACAACTAATCTCTATGTCTTATGTTAACTAAAAGTAAGCAAAGTGAGCAAAGAAACATTTTGAATAAATATTTTCTGAAAGGTCGAACGAATGTTAAGAGTAACTATTCTATGTAATTATTTACAAATCCAAAATACTAAAACAAACGTACACAAAGTGGCTAAAAACAAGTTAAGCACAAAATTTGCAGTTCAGAAAATACCTCCCACGAAGTTAAATAAAAACAGTTGTCCATAGTCCCATCTAGTCTTCTGTTGTACATAGCTGAATGATTAAAAATTAATTCACACAGTCAAATCTTTCATTTATTCATTTTTGATGCAGTAACTGGATTGATTTACCCTGCAGGAAAAAACAGCTTAAATTCTAAGCTGGTCAAGCTGGTTTAAAGCTGGTTTAGCTGGTTAACCACCTTAGTCAAGCTGGTCTGAAGCTGGTTTAGCTGGTTTAGCATCTTGGTCAAGCTGGTCAAAGCTGGATAACCAGCTTGCCCAGCTGGTTAGAGCTGGCAGACCAGCTTTGTTCACCTCCTCAGAGCTGGCTGACCAGCTTGGCCAGCTGGTTAGAGCTGGTAGACCAGCTTTGTTTAGCTGCTCAGAGCTGGATGACCAGTTTGGCCAGCTAATCAGAGCTGGTAGACCAGTTTGACTAAGTTCTGGTCAAAGCCGGTAGGCCTGTTTTTCTAAGCTGATGGTAATGACAGAGTTGGCTGGAGGACTCGATCAAAATAGTTGTGCTGGTTTTCTTATGTGTATTTATATTTACTTTAAATACACCAACCAGCCACTTCATTAAGCCCACCTCCTTGTATCTACTCTATTTGTCCATTTTATCAGCTCTGTTTACCATATGGACTTTACATTAACATTTACATTAACAAGGTGGATCGACAAGGTAGGAGTGTCTAATAGAGCGGACAGTGAGTGAACACAGTGTTGAAAAACTCCAGCAGCACTGCTGTGTCTGATCCATTCGCACCAGCGCAACACACACTAACATGTCACCACCACTTCAGTGTCACTGCAGTGCTGAGAATGACCCACCACCCAAATAATACCTGCTCAGTGGGGATCCTGACCATTGAAGAACAGGGTAACAAAGTATGCAGAGAAACAGTCTGTAGAAAGTGCACCTAAACGATATGTGGAGGTGACAAAATAGACAAAGTGTAGATACAACGAGGGGCACTTAATGAAGTGGCCGGATGGTGTATATGATACATATGTGAGATATATCTGTATTACAGAAGTAAAATCACTATCTTTATATTGGACACTTCACTGAAAAAATATATTAATAAATAAACGTAAATGGTTAAAAAGTATAGCATAAATGCAATAGATAACTCTAAAAGATATGTATAGACACATGTATGCTATTGTCTCATGAATAATAATAAACAAATTAGGTATTCTGGTATTATTGATCCTTTAGAAAAAATGTAATATTTTATTATTTTCAATGAATAAGAGATGAGCAAAATGAAAACGTGAGAGAGATAAAACATGCTCACAGATTCTGGTTGATTATGCAGTGTCATCTGACTTTTAATATGTAAATTATTTATAATATTTTACGCACCGACTAATATAAAGTGGAAACAATTCAGTGTATAAATATGTAGGGCTATAAATGGCTATTAGAAATTATAACTAAACATAGGAAGTGTATGAGGTGAATTCGTACCACTGAAAGCTGTGTGTTATGGCATTTCTGATTCGAGACTCAGTTCCCTGTGACGTATGATCCGATTCACAGTGATTCAAACAGGTGCGTGTCTGGGCCTCGTTCTGAAGACGGACGCTGCCGCGTCTTTTAAACTGTTTTTTCAGTCAAAGCGTCGTAACTGCCATTCTGCTTACGACGGGTTTCACTCATTCCTGGAGAGTAATGCTTGTGTTTTTATATATATTTGTGCTTATTTTCCTGTTCATTAAGCAACACCGACAGCCTAAGAACGTGCTGATGTTTCTAGAAAATAACAGCTAGCGCTAGTTTTGTTTTTAGGACGTAGGTTATCTGTCGTTTCGTTTCTCTGGAAATTTAACGCTAGATAGCTAACGTTAACGTTAGCAGGTTAAAGTAGCTGTAAAGTTGGCCAGCTAGCTTAAGCTACTTGGTTTGGTAAAAATCTGGCCAGCATTGTCTTAGCCAATTACAACCAGCTATAATTTAAAGTAAGCACTAGCTTAATTAACTACTTGTAAAGTTATGTTTTATTAACGTTAATTTAGCTTGAAGCGCTTTGTCACCACAGTATCAGTCATTCTTTTGCCATGTTTGTTATGGCTAAGTTTAGCTAGCTAGTTAATCTGCTCGTTCATAGCTAACTGACGCTGTAATAGTTAGCCTGCACACACAGGGAGTTTTTTTTCCAGAAGTAGCTAACGCTAGAGATGCTCTCATGTGCCACCCTAAAGCAAAACACATGCTCAGTGTGGCCATGCGTTTCAGATTTACAGATTCACATTCAGGACAACCTGGAACACTTAGCTAGTTAGTTCTCTTTAAATTACATAATGTCTGACTCAGGTGTATGATAGCTTTTAATATAAATATTTTTCTAAACATGCAGTATTACAAATGCTGTTAGAAAGTAATTTATTAAAAATACATGTCTTTTTTTAGCATCAACAAGCAATTTAAAATATTTCATTCAAACTGATTATGTTCACTGTTGTGTTATATAGCATTTTGTTGATGGCTAAGTTTATTTCAAAATAGCGTTATATGTGTATACATATTCCTAATGCCACATTCCATGTTCTGTATAGTATATGTTGTACACTATGAAGCTAGCCAGCTAATCCCATTCTCTTATGTGCAGGTCAGACAAGTATATAAAACTTGTAGGAGGAGAGGAGAGAATTTTCCAAGGGCTCCAGTTACTGAAAAGTTGGTTTATTTAAATTTTTTAGGTAAGCGTAACTGAATTTATAAAGCTGTTTGTAACAGCTTGAAATGTTCTGCTGAGCACTGTATATGGTTCAGCTCGGCTGAATGCTACTACCACTGATTAGTTATCCTACCATCAGTAGCTATGCAATGTACAGTTGTCTGCTTTTAAAAAAATGTATATCCTTCAGGCATTTACTCACAGATTAACACACATCAAATTTTTTTGTCAAAGGTATATTTGCTTGACAGTATGCAGTAGTCATATGGCTAGTTTGCCTTATTTGCAAATACCCAGATTAGTGTAAAACAAAGCATTACAGTGCACTTTAACATTATAAGCAGCTTAGGGCAGTACTGGACAGCGCAGGACAGCATGGCATGATACTAGGGCTGGCCCAAACAACATTTTACATGCTTTTAATACTTTTAATAGCAATGTAATACTTAATTACTCTCTCTCTCAATATCAACCTTAAAACAATTATATTTCAATGTAATAATTTATCATAATTTTAAGTATGTTCACTTTGTTTTGTAATCAAAATATTATACTTATTATTACATATTTACAATATATATGTATGATTATATATTCAATTAATATCCAATTGTTTGACTTATAACAAACAGTTTTACATGCTTATACATCCATTTCTAAGATGGACATCCTAAAGATGCCATTAGACATTAGAAGTTCAAGGTGTTAAACGTTTAAATCTTTTCTCTGTTAAGTGAAGTGTATTGATGGTCAGCTTAACTGTTTTAGCCAAGTTTGTACTCCACTGCTTACTTTGTGGTCCAAATTGATAGATGAACATAAATCTCATCCAGGATCGATAACTCAACTTATTTCTGTGTTTTATAGTAAATTAGTATGGATCTGTGACCGTTCATACCTTACAGGAATCGGCTAAACTGGTTATCTAACCTGCTATTTCTGTTTCAGTCTCTCAGCTCTGTGTCGGCTAAACCAGTGGGTGAAAAGCAACTAAGAGGTCTTACTTTCATGGCTATTGTCATGTGACACAAACTCATCAGGGTAGTTCTGAATTTGCATTAGTAAACGTTCTATGCCTTCCTGCATTGTCTAGTGAAAAAGTGCTGTAAGATTACTTGTGTCTGTGACTATCTGAAATGAATATCATGATATATTTTGAAGAAACTAAATCATAAAGCAGTAGCAGGTCATTGGGCCAAATCAAGGTAGTCTTACTTAACAAGTAAAGCTTTCATGAGTTCATTGATTACAAACTTTATAGCCACTGTAATTATTATCTACACTGTGCAGGTGAGCATTCCATCGTACACTTTAAGCCATTAACAAAAAACAGGTAAGGACAGTAGAACTGGACACAGGTTCTCTGAGGTACCACAAGTGAGGATAGTGGAACTGGGCACTGGCTCTCTGAGAATAAAATACCGCAGGTGAGTATAGTGGAACTGGTCACTAGTTCTCTGAGAATAAAATACTGCAGGTGAGTGTAGTGGAACTAGGCGCTGGCTTTCTGAGATTACAGTACTGCAGGTGAGGACAGTGGAACTGGTCACTAGTTCTCTGAGAATAAAATACTGCAGGTGAGTGTAGTGGAACTGGGCGCTGGCTTTCTGAGATTACAGTACTGCAGGTGAGGACAGTGGAACTAGACACAGCCTCTGTCAGTTAAGTAATACAAGTCAGTCTTGGATAGCTGTTTCTCTGAGTTGTTGTACAACTGATGAGGTTAGTGGAACTGGACAGAGCTTCTCCTTGTGGGCATATTCCAGGTAAATCACAGCACAGCTTTAAAGGGGTTCTGAGTAGGCAGGCCCTGGAATACTAATTGTAAGTAAGTAATGAAAATTAAGCTCTGGTGAAATTGTTTCATTAAAATAATATATAACTGTGATTCCCTTTTTTACAGATTGAAACTGGATATGGGTATCACAACCAGAAAACAATTCTTGATGCATCTTGATGTATTTACATTTGGGATTTCTATTATTATTATTTCTATTATTATTTTAATTTTATGTTGGCTTTAGACATACAGGCTTTTTTAACATTAAGTAGTTTAATGAAAATCTTTGGGAAATTATATATTAAATAATGTAATGCTGAGTAACAGTGTTATTTGATCAAAAAAGCAACTTTGCAAACTGGAGAAATTTCAAACTGCTAGAAGTGCTTGTGTAAATGAATGAGTTCATAAGAGAAACTGTGAAGTCTTAGATTTCCATAATTTTACAACTCCTCTGAACCGTTAACACTTAAGCTGTACAGAAATTGCTAAAATTAACCTTAGGTGGTATGTTGCACTTTGGGAAACCCCCACCATATTTTTACTTTGTATGTCCAGGATTTTCCCTGACAAGTGCTGAACAGTTTGGACAAAATATTGCAATTTTATGACCATATTGAGATATTGAGATTTAAATTACAATTAATAGCTTGCCATTAAAACATATGATGCCATTGGTGATAAAGCATAACTGAAATCATATCTGTTGCAATTTGAAAGTCTCACTCTTTAAAAAAAAAAGAAAGAAAAAAAAAGATTAGTCATTCAGCCCTGCCTATGCCCTGCATACAATAAATATTAATGACAGGACAGATATGGAATACCAGGGACATAAAGGCATAGGTGGATTTACTATTAAAATTGTTAAACAACAAAATTATATGTACACCACCACAAGTAAATTGTGACAAAATAAGACTTTATGGCAACAGTTCTCTCTAGCTGTGGCACATTTGCTGCCCCAGTACAGGTGGAGGATTGAGAATCTCACTCGTTTAATATAATAACAGTTTATGTCTTTTACAGGTTGTTTCCTGAAGGAGCTGAATCTATGGCACCAAGACATCTGAAACTGGCAAATACATCACTAAACTATAATGGACATTAACCAAAAAAAGAAAGCAAAAGAAATAAAGTCAGCAGTAGATAAGTAGACACACAGACACACACACACACACACACACAGACATATATGTAAGTACCTACAACTATATTGCCAAAAGTATTCGCTCAACTGCCTTCACACGCATATGAACTTGAGTGACATCCCATTCTTAATCCATAGGATTTAATATGATGTCGGCCCACCCTTTGCAGCTATAACAGCTTCAACTCTTCTGGGAAGGCTTTCTACAAGGTTTAGGAGTGTGTTTATGGGAATATTTGACCATTCTTCCAAAAGCGCATTTGTGAGGTCAGACACTGATGTTGGACGAGAAGGCCTGGCTCGCAGTCTCCGCTCTAATTCATCCCAAAGGGGTTCTATCGGGTTGAGGTCAGGACTCTGTGCAGGCCAGTCAAGTTCTTCCACACCAAACTCGCTCATCCACGTCTTTGGTCGGGTTGAGGTCAGGACTCTGTGCAGGCCAGTCAAGTTCTTCCACACCAAACTCGCTCATCCATGTCTTTATGGGGTTGAGGTCAGCTCTGTGCCGGTCAGTCAAGGTCTTACAAACCAAATCCATGTCTTTATGGACCTTGCTTTGTGCACTGGTGCGCAGTCATGTTGGAACAGGAAGGGGCCATCCCCAAACT
>JAILXH010114749.1:29197-45176 GCA_023558415.1 Piaractus mesopotamicus
CTCTAATATCTAATACTACCAGCATATAAACAGTTTGCACAAACTTTGCACTTCGAAGTTTGCACAAACTTTTTACTTAAAGATATGCAGTGATATTACAGAATCCTGGAGGTCATCTTGAATAGCACGGAAAGTAACCAGTAACATTTTTTTTGTTTGTTTGTTTGTTTTTTTGCTGCGGACTGTAGGTCAACAGTGGCAAGTTATTTGCACATCATCAAAACATAATGTTACTCACCAAACGCATTTTTGCCGTATCTGAAGGAACCTGTGCACAGGAGCTTGGAAAACGACAGGCAGAGCAGATTGGGCTCTACATCCTCAGAGACGTGGCTGCGTGTTTATTTATCTGCCTGCGCTGAGCAGCGCTGCTTTTAGAGTAGTTTTCTGTACAGTCCTCACAAGAGCCATAAGAAAACACACTACATATGCTTGATACTGTAGCTAAGGATATTATTTTATCGGTTTTATCAGAGGTTGCTAAAGTGTACCTTGTGAAATTGCACTCTTTCCAAACATCTTCATGAGCGCTTGCTCTCGAACCATCATCACTCAGTTGAGAATTAACTAGTTGCAGCCTTGAAGCCAGCGACAACCCAAACAGATCTGTCCCCCGCAATGGGCTTGCTACTCCTCCCTACTTTCAAAATAAAAGTCAAAAAACGTGTTGTACTACTGCAGCTGAGTCTTTATTATATGCTCATTAAAATTAGAAAAATGTGAATTTTCAACATTTCTGTATAATTTAACTAATGAGATCTAAACAGTCAGAAGTCGTGGTCTGATTTGAAATGAAGCTCTGCAGAGATACTTACCAACTCAGATGTCTTTACAATGTGTTAGCAGATGACCACTACAACACAAATACATTTTTTTGCTATACAAACCATGGCCACTGCTAACCTACATGTGTCTTCTGAGTTTTTATATGCAATGTTGATAATGGTAAAATCAGAAAGTTTTCTTTGGGGACTATTTAGTCTTAGCCCCATTTCACCCCTTTCCCCTACCACTTAGCCCTTAGCCCTCTGTTTTGCGCGTTCACGTCTAGGGTGTCCCAATTTTTGTTGAGATAGTGGGGTAGGGCAAAGTGTTAGGGCTACATGGCCCTCCAAATGGAGGTTTTTCAGAGGCACACTCCAAACAGGGTGTTATGAGAAAAAAAGAAACACCGGCAAGATGGCTGCGCGAATGACCAAAGAAACCCACAAATGTAAGTATTTTCTTCATTAAAAAATTACGCTAACCATTGTATTATCTTAATTTACTGTCCTTTCAATGTATTATGGTCGTTTTCTTCGTAACAAGCATAAAAAATCACTAATAGCATGCTAATGTCTCGGTAGCTAGCAAGCTAATTTTCCCAATCCACCTTAAATAGTCCAGCAGTATTGATGCCTGAAGTGCCAAAATGTAACTGCTGCACCATTTAAGGTGGAATGGGAAAATTCTCAAAAAAGAAGCTGGTGAATGGCTGACTTCAGCTTCGTATCACGAAAGAATTCACGGTGGGCGATAATAAATAATCGTCTTAATTATTATTGTAACTCAGTTCCAAGGGGTTAGGGTGACACTCGAAAACAAGGGGTAGGGGTAAAAAGAAGAAATGGGATTGGGCCTTACAGTGCATATACACTATATGGACAAAACTACTGGGACACCTACACATTACACTTACAGGAGCTTTTATGACATCCCATTTTAAATCCATTGGCATTTATATGGAGTTGGTCCCCCCAGCCAGAACAGCTTCCACTGTTCTGGGAAGGCTTTCTAGAAAATTTTGTCTTCTGAGTGTGTCTGGGGGAATTTTTGACCATTCATCCAGAATGGCATTTGTGAGGTCAGACACTGATGTTGGATAAAAGGGCCTGGCTTGCGATCTTTGTTTTAGTTCATCCCAAATGTGTTTAAAGGGGTTGAGGTCAGGGCTCTGTGCGGGCCAGTCAAGTTCTTCCACACCAAACTCACCCAGCATTATACCTCCTCCACCAAACTTTACACTTGGCACAATTCTCCTGGTACCTATTCTCCAAACCCAGACATGTCCATCAGAGAGAAAAACATGAATTGTCACTCCACAGAATATGTTTACACTGCTCGAGAGTCCAGTGGCAGCATGCTTTACACCACTCCATCTGACGCATGGCATTGTGCTTGGTGATGTAAGACTTGCATGCAGCTGCCATGGAAACTCATGCCATGAAGCTGAATGTATTTTTAAAAAAGACCAAAATATTTTTGAAACACTTTCCTGCAATAACTTTCTGTGTGCATTTTACACTAAAGCACTCTGAATAACTTTTATTACATCTTAATAACTTATTTTTGATAATAAATATTAATAATTATTACTCTTTAAACTTACATCAGTGGTTCCCAAACATGGTCCTGGAGTCCTGTTCAGCACAATTAGATGTTTTTCCTGCTCTAATACCAGTGTTGGACAGTAACTAAGTAAATGTACTTCGTTACTGTACTTAAGTAGTTTTATGTGTATCTTTGCTTTGCAGAAGTATTTCCATTTTGGGCAACTTTTTACTATCACTCCACTACATTTCAAAGTCAAATATCTTACTTTTTACTCCAGTACATTATGCGAATTCTGTCGTTCCTTTTGGCTTATGTGTGTATAAAAACGTAATGTCAAAATGAAAGAAAGCACACCGATCAGGGTACAGCACGCACTTTGTTTTGAGCTTGTTTTGACCTGTTGGACATAGCTACCCAGTGCAAGCATACAGTTCAATGTCAGTGCAGCAGTGTAAAATTTTGGGAGTGCCTATGCCAACATAAATGATAAAACTCACCTAACTTTGTGTAAACAGTCCACCAGTAATAGTGTAAATTTGTTTTTTTTTTCTAGTTTATGTTTATGAACAGAAACCTACAGATGCAATATAGTAAAGGAAAACACATTTGTGAACTTGTGTTTAAAGCAAGTTTTTATTAAACTGAAACTTTGCTTGTTTGCAAAAAGTTATTTCATAGCCACTTGGTTCTACCTAATGGAAATTGTTTGCCTTCAGTGTTTTGTGCTTATGATAATTTTAATAGACATAAGTGACAGACTAATTAATGACATTCTATTAAAAGATTGGTTTACCAAGAGTGACACTAGACACTATTTTCAACTAAAATGAGTTAATGAAGCAACAGTCTTGTTACAAAAATGGTAATAGGACATTAAAGTCATAATTAATCTTTTAGTACTTTTACTTTCGATACTTAAGTACATTTGAAGGCAAATACTTTTACTTTTACTAAAGGGGAGGTCTAAAGGGAGGAATTCTACTTTTACTGGAGTAATATTTTACCTTGGGTATCTCTAACTCAAGCACATGATTTGTGTACTTCGTCCAACGCTGTCTAGTACACCTGATCCAACCATTAAGCTAATTAACAAGCCTTTGCAAAGTTAAAGAGAATGAGTTAGGGCAGGGAAATACTAAAAACAGTACAGGGTAGTGGTACTCCACAACAGACTTACATACGTTACAGAGCAACTTAGTTCATCAGATAATGGACATATCCATTTATTTATAAATCAGGGTACTATGGCCAAACATGCCAGTACAGAACTCCTTAGATTAAATCCACTTCCATATGCCACTATTTTCTATGGGTTTTACATAAAGACTCATAGGCCAGCAGCAATGCTTGGGATGTTATTTAGATTTTAGATTGGCTAAAAACCACTAGTCTCATTAACATCTCAGTTAATTTCTGAAAGTAAATACTGTTCTGGTTAACATCTCAGTTAATTTCAATGTTGTCCATGCTATGCAAACACAAAACAATTCTTTTAACGTTTCATTGCATGATTAGTTCAACCTCCAACTAATGAAGCAACCACTGAAAATTTAATTGAACACACTGTTAAAATTCTTATCTTGTGCATATGATAATTTATGTTTAAACATAAAAATGTTTTTCACTATACCATCTACATCAGCATGTAAGACAACATACAACACTTCTGTGTGTGTTAAAGTATGTGTGCGAGCAATACATTTATTTGGACTCACACTTAAACAATCAATTTTAACAACCGAAGAAGTTATTCCATGTCATTTGCAGTATCAGTATTTAAGACCACACCGGAATAACAGTCAAGTTGTGGGCAAAAGTCTTCAATTGCAGTAATCATTTCTATGCCTGAGACTTGTGATCCAAACTTTTCTTGTACTTAGTGGAGTCATGCTTCTTTATCGGTTGTTTCTCATCCAAATCTCCAGTAGCCTTCACCATTTCAGAGCAGTTGGGTTGTGGATCTCACGGTCCATTGCAACAGAGTAGTTACTGACTTTCTGCCCCTCTCCACAGCTTCTGTTTCTTCACTCCACTGACTTATTTAGAAAGATGAATACAAATGCTTTAGGGGAGTTTGTTGAAATCCTATTTAAAAAACACAACATATTTTAGTCAAAACCTCAAATTATGCCAAACCGCAAATTATTCTAAAACCTTTCATATTATACCATTATTCTACACACTACAAATTAACAATTGTGATGTGATTTACCTCCTAGAAAAGAATAAATGACAGAAGTTGCCAAGCTCATTTCCCCATGTGCTCAAATGGCACACTGACCTGAGGAACAATGAACATTATATCAGAAGCAAGAAATAAGCCTGTTACTGTGATTTTATCACAAGAAAGGGTGTTCTTAGGCACAATGCAAAGCAGAGTGCCTAAAACCCCTTTCAGCATAATGAATCACAGTAATGCATGCCTTTGAGTGAAAAAAACAATTTAGTAAATAATTTATTATTGATAATAAATGACACAAACAAGTATTTTGCCAAGAAATGTAGTTTCTTTATAGTATTGTTGCCAAGCAACAATAACAACTGCTGAATGAGGAGAAGAATGTTTGCTCAGTAATCGTTGTATATTGTGGTCATTTCATGAACATTTTAACTTTGTCGTATAATGATGGACATTTGAAGCGTTGTTTAGCATGTTTACTATCTTTTAGCCTGTTATCTAGCTGAACAGCCTGGATCTAGTTAAGAAAATACGTTGTCAGACCACCCAGTTTAAACAAAAACAGATTCTTACTTCATCAATACACTTGGTGGTCCACACAAGCTGCATTAGAGTCAAAAATTATTCTTTTAACAACAAAAACATTTTTTTGTGATGTGGCGCAGTAATACAGAATTCTGTTGTTATGAGGCAGTTGTGAGGCTGTGATTATACTGAGTATTTTCAATGGCTTCGAATGCAGCTCTGCCAATCAGATTTTAGGACCCGGACTATCCTTATCATGCTCACTTAAAACTTGTTCGATACTTGTTTGAGACAAACAACTCCACTTTGTGACACATGGTTGGGTTAGTGTGTGCAAACGTTAGAGTCTGGGTTAGTGTGGGAGTGCGGTTAGTGTACATGCTACAGGCTGATTTAGTGTTTTGGGGGTGATGACTGGGTGAGTGAGATTACTGTAAATGCTGCAGGCTGAGTTAGTGTGTGGGGGGGTGCGTGAGGTTAGTATAAATGCTGCAGACCGGGTTGTGTGTGTATGTTGGGGGGGGGGTGGGGGGGGGGTGGTAATGTGGGGGTGAGGTTAGTGCAAATACTACAAACTGGGTAAGTGTGTGTGTGGGGGGGTTGATGATGGGGGAGTGAAGTTAATGTAGATGCTACAGGCTGGGTTTGTATATGTGGAGGGGTCATAAAGGTGGAGTGAGGTTAGTGTAAATGCTACAAGCTGGGTTAATGTGTGAATGGGGGGTATAGTGGTGATGGGTTAGCAAGGCTGCGTGTGCTTATGTGTACCTGGGGGGGCGTGATGCGAATCTGATCATGGCGCAGGGGAAGATCAGGGGAGGCATTAGCTGGAGCCCCCCGGTGCAGGCGCAGACACACTCTTCTCTCTCGCTCAGCTCCCCGCCCAGCTCTGGGAGACGCGTTCCCTGACACAAACACAACACAAACCACTATAATCAGCACAATCAACACATATAATATAATCTATTCTGGAGAAGACAAAATGTTTTTACTCAAATGATCTTTGCTGTTACATAAATGTTAAAAGGTTTACTTCTCTGTCAGTGTTTCTCAAACCAGTTCTTGTTTTCCTCTATGCCAGTTCCCATTATATCTGAACCAATCCATTCAAAGAACTTAATCCCTGGTATACAGTGCCATGAAATTTTTTTTTTATTTTTTTAAGTATTTTTAAGTATTTGCCCCCTCCTGATTTACTCTATTTTTGCACAAATGTCACACTAAATGGTTTCAGATCCTCATACAAAACGTAACATAAAACAAACAAAACACGAGGAAACAAAACAAAGTGTTTAAATGTCACACCTATATGTTGATTTTTATTTTGGGAGCCATAAACACTAAAACAACACAAAATAAAAGAGTACAGAGTGACCTGCTGACTTTTTCCACCTTAAATAAAGAATTTACAATGATAAAGCTCTTCTCTAATAATCGTGTGAATGGGGGGTGTAGTGATCATCAGCACTGCAGCCGCTGTTGGCTGCATACAAGGTATGGAATGCCGTTTTTTTCAACGCAGAAATGTGAACACAACATAGGTGATGGAGCTTCTCGTAGCTAATCTTTATTTATCTATATTTTCCCTCTGAAGAAATATCAAAGTTCTCTGTAAACATACTTAGGAACATATCAAGATGTCTTGATATTTTGGCTTTAGCAATATTCTAACTTTTTTTGCGCAATTGCGAAATTAGCAAAAAACTGTTGGATGAAAGACCCCAAACTGATCACCCTCATTCCTGCTCATCAGATTACATGCTTTCGCTAATAAAGAAGCCGTTCATCATGCTGCGAAAAAGGGTCCTATTCTTTCAGGACAAGTCTTGAGGAAATTTGGTCTGATAGATGTGTGGAGGCTTTATAATCCTAAGGAAAAGGAATTGACATATTCATATGTTCAGCTTAAAATCTACTCCATCTGCTAAACTACTTACCTGTAACAACCCATCCAACATTAAAGTTGTTCTCACACACAGTACTGTGCTTTTTTTTGAGGCAGTAATGACTGTCACAGCAAACTTTTTGTGACGTGAGAGGTTTCCCCAAAAGGCTCGGGAGAGTCAAGGTTATAGTGCATACTACAGCTCTACTGAAAAACTCAATTCAAAGAAACAGTTTACAAAGAAAAATGAAAGCTCTGTGTTTAGCTTACAGCTTCTACATAGAATACAACCTAGCCCAAGCTGTTAGCGTAGCCCTACTTTGTTTTCAACTCACTCCTTGAATCTTACTACAACAATGCCTAGTCAATTCTAGCCCCCACTCTTAGGAGTCCTTGCCAAGAAACATGCATTAGGGGGTTTGTAATTAATCTAATTAACCTAACCATATCATTACAACCTTTTTAGAACTGTATATAATGACTTCAAAAATTGCACTGAACCCAGGCACGCACCAATGCCACAATGTTCAATAACTAAACAAAAATAAAGTAAAACAAAACTGTGTACTTGTGCCTATATAAAAAATAATTGTGTATTTGTTTTTCTTTTTAGAAAAAGCTGTAAGGGTAATGCTGACTGTTTCTCAGCCTTTTAGTGCCAAAAAAATGTGCTTGCAGTTCTGATATAAGTAGCAGTTTGTACTACATTTCATTTTATTTTGCTCATAAGCGAATGGGGCTTTTGTAATTTTGTATTCTGCTATTTGCTTAAAGGAGAAGTTGGTTAGATTTCTGTTTACATATAAAAAAACTGTACTTGCATTATAACCTTTCAGAGGTGCACTATTTTAATAATAATTAACAATTTATTGCTTCACATATTGTCATTGTGACATCCGACAGCTTTTTGAACACTGCATTTTATGTCAATATTGTGCAGCCTTATGCCAGGGGTGCCATAGTTGCTTTACTGGCAATGAGCTTACATTCTTCAAACAACGAGAAAATTAAAGGCGCACATGTTAAAAGTCGCCAGTGTGAAAGTTTTCCGTTTGCTTAAAACAATTTAGAAGACCTCTGATGTTCTGATGAAATGGTCTTGTTCTGTTAAATCTGTATGTAAACCCTCCAGTTTGTGTAAAACAGATATTATGCATATATTTCTCCTCTGTGCACCCAACTTTTTCAAGAACTATTTCCTCACCGACAGTAGCATGGTAGGTAATATTACCGATTGTTCTACTGGGGATCTGGGAGAGAACAAATCTTTGTTATTCTCTGATATTGTAATCTCTGTTGTGATTTTGGCAATTTCCCACTTGAAGATCCTCAGCTTTTCACTTACATTACAAATAAACTGAACATATTTCCATCTATCAACTATGTAGATTCCATGGATCCCTCTTTGATTTGGGAAACTTTATGTTCCAGAGGGTTAATAGTCTCCCCAAAAAAAGAGAGAGAGATAATTGGGCCCAGATTTAATTCTAAATGCTTGCTCTCTTGAATCCTTACCCAGCCATTTGATCAGCAAATCCATCTCTTCACTTGCTGACAGCTCAAGGTTTTCAATTGTGCTGATTAAGCTCTCCCGCCAGGCTTGGTAGTGTTAAGGTAAGTCATCAAACTTTGTCAGTCCTGAAGAAACCAGCTGGTTCTTAGCAAGAAATTTGGCAAGATCCACTGCTGTAGCATTATGATTTGTGTTGGCTGAGTGCAACAGGTTGTTAGGGAGACCACCATGTTGATGGCCATAATTTCTCTGCTGTAGTAAATCTGTGTGAAGCTGCTTTGTTTGCCTTTTTTTGGTACACTGGTCTCCTGTTGATGATCTGCAACTGGGCTCCACTCTGGCCAGTGTAGTCTTGATGGGCGGTGAGTGTTGGAGGCAAGGGATGATAAAGATCCTTCTCCCTCTAGCTGTTTGTGCAGAGTGATGCAGGGCATGGTGAGTGACATAGTCGTCAGCTCTTTTTAGTGCGCTCTCTTGAAGGGGTAGGATCTCAAATTCTTTAATGTGATCCATATCTGCTGCTGCTGTCTCCAGCACTAAAGCTTCTGCATGGGCAGCTTCAGCTTCTTGCTGAAGATTGATGTAATCAATTGTGGCTTCTAGCTTGGCTTTCTCAATTTTGAGTTTACTCTCCTTTTCTGTGAAGGCCAGTCTGGCTTTGGCTGCCTCTGCTTTGGCGCGGGCTCTTGTTGCGTCTAAGCTGACTCTAGAGCTTGTTGATGAGCGTGAAGAGCATGATTGTCTGGAGCGATTGTCAGAGAGGACTGAACCTGTTTCAACACCATCTTTTGAGCCTTTTACTTTGTCTTCATCTGGAACCTCTACTGGCTTGAGTGTGGTTTCCATGGCAGTGGAAGCTTGATTATCTTAAAATCGTTCTTAAATCCCACAGCAAGTGGTCATCTGCTTGCTATGCTGTCCTTGCTAAAAGTTGTTGCAGGTATTGTATTTTCAGCTATACAGCTAACTTAACATTATATTCTCCAGCCCTGCATCCTCCAAGGAACAGACAAGTTGTTGTGTGTGGCAGGATTTCATGTAGGAAAATGTGTAATTTGTAAAACAGTGAAAAAGAACACAAAATACAACCTGGTAAACTGTAAACAGTTCAAGACTTACAGATGAAGCTGTTTTGTGGACTTTAAGGCAAAGGATTTTGAGGACTGCAGTGCTGAGATGCTCACTCTATGAGTCCATGAAGAAAAATGTGTTCCTGAAGACTACTTCCTTTTCTTCTAATCATTCTCTATGAGCTCACTTCCTCTTCAGTGCAGCTAAATTCAGTCACCACTAGGTGGCACTAAAGAGCTTACAAAACACACTGTATTGAATTCAATATAGCAAGACAAAGCTTTTACAAATACAGGAAATGTCTTGCTAGGTTTATCTCAAAGAGAAAACTTTTATAGTAGCAACTGTGCATGAAAACAAGTTCAGGAAAACTCTGAATAAGGACATCAGTGAAGTCTTTAAATGGTACTATGGAAACCTATATAAATCTCAGTGTCCTAGCTTTAATTACAGAAGCTAATAGGAGCAATTAAAGGCTTCCCAAACAACAAAAGCCCAGGTTGTGATGGGTTTAGCATAGAGTTTTATAAAACATTTTTAGATGCTGTTAAAACTTCAATGCTTTGTATGTACAAAGATGCATTTAATAAAGAAATCCTCCCACTGTCCCTAAGATCATCTAATGTAAATGGCATCCTAAAAAAAAGTCCAGAAGATCCAGCTTAATACAAACCTATCACTCTAATGCCCATTGATGCCAAAATCTTAGCAATACTGCCCAGACCCAACTGGGTTTATCAAGGGGCGACATACCTTCAACAATGTTAGATGCGTACTTAACATTATAAAACATGCCCAAATCATTAAAGAAGATATTATTTTACTTGGGTTGGATGAAGAAAAAGGATTCTGACCAGGTGGTAGATCATTTTGGGTTTGGGGAATACTTTATTAATTGGATCCAGATATTGTATAAGAATCCTGTTGCGCACAATATTACCTATAGCCAGCATTCCATTTCTATCATCATTGATAGAGGCACCATGCAAGGTTGCCTAATGGCACCTCTAAAAAAAAAAGGCAATTAGATCTGACCTTGATATTCATAGTGTTTCAGTTAATGGATCTAACCATTGCCTATCACTATATGCTGATAACACTTTCTTACATTGACTGAACAAATTTCTGAACTTTTTCTGGCTATAAGATTAACTTCTCCAAATCTGTAGGAATGCTCAATAGAGTGAGTCAGAACAATCCAATGAACTCGCTACCATTCACCTGGAGCCCCACTGGGCTATTACATTTTGGCATATGGCTATCACCTTGCCTTTTAGGAATGCAACAGTACAGTGGACCCAAGGTTTGATATGTATCACATTTTTGGGCCGAGGTAACGATATGGTTTTGGTATCTTTATATTTAAGAAAAAAACATCACCTAACTCTTTTTTTCGCCTATAGACAAATAAATTTTTTTATTCTGAAAAATGGCAGCATAACTGACTGGCCTGGTTCCTGTCTCAACTGTATATAAAGTTATAAGTGCTTCTTAGCTTTGACAACCTGTAGGTGCTTTGCCTTTCTTTATTTTAAATAATTAAAGACAGATAGGGAGTGTGTGTCAATTTGCTTAAAATTTGTCTTGATGATATATCATAGACTTTGGGAATTACTTTGCTGCTGAATTGTGTGCAGGAGGGGACATTGTAAAGGCCACCGCACATTGCATAGTGCAGTGTCACATAGCGGAGCGCTGCTATAAAATGCTGGCAGGAAGAGCCAATAATACTCAGATTCAAGTTTATGTTCACCATCTACTGATATAAATTGAATGCAACAAAGTGTTTGGCATCACTTATCACACTTGGCATCAGTTTCTAACTCTTCACAAACTGGCTGTTTTCGAGCTGAAGCATAGAAGCTGAAAAAGTCTAGCCTAGTGACATTAGCTGAGGTAGATTACCATTAGCATTTGTCTGTTTACCTAAAAGACTGTGTGACTGCACAACGACTCGGAGTGTCAGTGCTGGTGTGTGTACTTTCTTTAAAAACAATTGAGTTTTTGGATGCTGCGTGATGCAACGCAGCGCCTCTGGTGTGGAGTGGCTTTTACTTCTCTCTGACTCGCTAGAGCTTGCCATTGTCATGTTGGAGCTGAGGAATTATTTGTTTGTAGTTCTCCCTCTATTTTTCAGCTATATTTGCATACAGAGTGCTGACAGGCTCCATGGATGTTCTGTGGATCTGAATGTACAAGGTACATTGCAGCGCAATAAGCAAGTTTTGGAATTTCTAGGAAAATAACAGGCGTATGGTAATACCACAGTTCACCTGTGCATACAGAACTGTAGGAAGTGTTCAAAATGATTTGACAATATACAGTGTACCGTTGCATCCCTATTGTCTAGATTTGTTTTAAGCATAACACTTCTCCATTCATGCTAAAAATTAAAAGTGATTTGAAACGCTGGACATGCCTTCCCTTATCAGTATTAGGCAGAGTGAGCATAGTTAAAATGGGCATCTTGCATAGGATCTTATACATATGATTGCTATACCTCTTTCAAAAAAGGATATTGCACAGCTTTAAGGGGACCTTTTATGCTCATTTTCAATGTTTATAATGTTAGTTCTGGGATCTACTAAAATAGATTTACATGCTTCAGTGTTCCAAAAACATCTTATTTTCCTCATACTGTACATCTGTATTTACCCTCTGTCTGAAACTGTCTCTCCTGTATTTTTAAGACCCCCTGGTGAGCCCAGTGTGTTCTGATTGGTCAGCTCGCCCACTCTGTTCTGATTGGTCAACTGCCAGAGCGGCAATCTGCTATAAGTTCTGCCCCTACAATGCTGTGGCTATTCTTACAATGACATTGGTTCTACTGCAAGTCAGGTAGAACAAGTTGCTAGACCCAATCCACCTTAGTAAGCAAGACTGGCGCAGGACGTTTCAGAGAGGTAATTTTCTTCTTTGTAGCTCTCATGTGAGGGTGTGCCAAGCTTACCGGTAGGCAAGTAATAAGGACTGTGTTATGAGATTGCATCATCTTGTAACAAAAGAAAAGGGCTGAAATTCTAACAAGGCGTTTCAGGCAGCTGAGAAAAGTGGTTTCTGTGGGAGAGTGTACTTTGGACTTCGTTTACCTGCACAAAAAGCAATATAACACACTAAAGGGGAAAAAAAACAGAAAAGCATAATAGTCCCCCTTTAATTCTGTTACTTGCAACTTCATATAGCCCGACAGAAAGCTTAGATTTAAACTGGGGAAATTTCAACTCCTAAAAGGCTCAGGCAGATTAGATGTTCCTAATATACAGCTTTATAACTGGGCAGCTCACTTTAACTTAATCAAATAATAGTGTACTACAATAGTCTACTATACCGGGTTGCCATTTATGAAATAAATTGGCCAGCAAACCCAGCATACTGCTGCCATGGAAGAAATTCTCCAGGACCAGAGACATAGTAAAACGCGAGTAAATATGGGTGATGCGTTTGAAAGATTGAGACAACATAGAGCCCAGAAGGACTTTCAGACAGAAAGCTGAGTTGGCTAATGAACGGATAAGCACTGAGCTTACTCATGTCAATCCATAACTACTGGCTATTTCTCTACAACCCCAATGCCAAAAAAGTTGTGACGCTGTGTAAAATGTAAATAAATGTAAACAAAAACAGAATGCAATGATTTGCAAATCTCATAGACCTATATTTTATTCACAATAGAACCTAGAACACATATCAGATGTTAAATGTGAGACATTTTGCCGTTTCATGAAAAACATTAACTCATTTAGAACTTGATGGCAGCAACGCATCTCAAAAAAGTTGGGACAGGTGCAACAGAAGGCTGGAAATGTAAGTTATACTATTAAAAAACAGCATTTTAGTGGCAGAGTCTCTCAGAAGCAAAGATGGGCAGAGGTTCACAATCGGTGAAAAACTGCATCTAAAAATATGGAACAATTTCAGAAAAATGTTCCTCAATGTAAAATCACGAAGACATTGGATATCCCACCATCTACGGTATATAATATTATCAAAAGATTCAGAGAATCTGGAGAAATCCCTGTACACGGCCGGTGGTCAATATGGAATGCTCATAATTTTTGGGCCCTCAGGTGGATTGCATTAAAAACAGGCATGATTCTGTACTAGAAATCACTGCATGGGCTCAGGAACTGTTTCAGAAATATTGTCTGTGAACACAGTTTGCCGTACAATTCACAAATGCAAGCTGTATCATGCACAGAAGAAGCCATATGTCAACACGACAAAGAAACGCCGCCGTCTTCTCTCGGCCAAAGCTCATTTAAAATGGACTGAGGCAAAATGGAAAACTGTTCTGGTCAGATGAATCAAAATTTGAAATTCTTTTTGGAAACAATGGACGTCGTGTCCTGTGGACTCAAGAGGAGAGGGACCATCAAGCTTGTTATCAACACACAGTTCAAAAGCTAGCATCTCTGATGGTATGGGGTTGCATTAGTGCCTACGGCGTGGGCAGCTTCCACATCTGGAAAGGCACTATCAATGCTGAACAGTATATAGAGGTTTTAGAACAGCATATGCTCCCAATCCAGACAATGTCTCTTTTAGGGAAGGCCTTGCATATTTCAGCAAGACAATACCAAACCACATACTGCATCCATCACAACAGCATGGCTTTGCAGAAGAAGAGTCTGGGTGATGAACTGGCCTGACTGCAGTCCAGACCTTTTACCAATAAAAAAAACATTTGGCGCATCATGAAACAAAAATCTAGCAAAGAAGACCCAGGACTGTTGAGCAGCTAGAATCCTACATCAGACAAGAATGGGACAACATTCCTTTCCCAAAGCTCCAGCAATTGGTCTCCTCACTTCACTGACGTAAACAGACTGTTGTTAAAAGAAGAGGGGTTGCTACACAATGGAAGACATGGCCCTGTCCCAACTTTTTTTGAGATGCGTTGCTGTTGTGAATAAAATATGGGTCTATGAGATTTGCAAATCATTGCATTCTGTTATTTACATTTATTTGCACTTTACACAGTGTCCCAACTTTTGTGGAATTGGGGTTTTACATGAGCTGGTTTATAATTTCCGAACAATAAAAACAGTACAAAGGTATACATTAGCTAATCAACTTAAATCTTATAATCCCAATTATCAACTAAATTTGGTTAAAAGATGGATTGAGTGATTAAGAGCGCAACTACTTTTTCACACAGGGCCAGTGAGTTTTGGATAACTTCTTTCCTATGGTAAATGACAGGATCATTTAAAAACTGTATTTTGTGTTTGCTCAGGTTGTCTTTGTCTTTTCAGATCCTTAAATTTTGTTTAAGGATCTGAAAAGATCCTTGTGTTATTATTTTACTATACAGTGTCAACCAGAGGGGGAATGGCTTCCCCTTTTGAGTCTTGGTTCCGCTCAAGGTTTTTTCCTCTTGCTCAATGGGATTAGATTTTCTGTAAAGCTGCTTTGTGACAAATAAATATTGTTACAAATATGCAAAAATAGAAGAAATCATGCAGGACTTTTTAATTGCACTGTAGGTTCGAAAAGAGATGGATCAGAGCAAAAAATAAACTGACTGGAATCCCCTGAGGAATGGTTTGAGAACCACTGCTATAGGTAATTGGGAAAACCGGAAGATCCCTACAACTTACGAACCACCTAGCAACCACCTGGAATACCATAGAAACTGAATAACAACACCCCAGCAATTGCCTGGAATACCATAATAACCACATATCATGCACCTCTGATACCATAGCAACTGTAAACAACACTCTCCATCAACCCCTTGAAAAAACATATCAACTGTTTAATAAAACCCTTGCAACCACCTAAGATACCACAGTAACTGCCTAGCAACCTTAACAAGCACCAGGACATACAATAGCAGCCACCTTAGTAAAACCCTAGCAACCACTTAGCAACACCCTATTAACCACCTAAAATACTATAACAACACCACACCAACTACTTAAGATACCTTAGCGACTGCTTAGCAACAGCAGCCTAGAAACTGGAACTCAAAATCATAGCAACCAGCAATAGTGAAAAACAACCCATTTAACAGTCCACCACCTTCAACCAAATATTGCAATATAAATCCAATTAAATCGAAATATCGTTCTGATTTGACCTACAGCATGACAAAACCATTAACCATATTCACTGTTGCTGAAAGGCAAAGTATGAATCAATTGTCTTCAACAGGAAAAAAATAAGCTACAGTAATGTTTCAGCTTACACAGAGGTGTTTATGAATTCATGTCCTGTGGTGTGCAGTCTGACAGAGTGGAGAAGGTGTTTAACACACAAAATGGACAAATGTGTCACAAAAAAGCACTTTGAAATTAAATAAAAATGGCTTTAACAATGCTGGTGAGTTCAGTCCACCAAACCTTTAATGATAATACCCACTTCTTAATCCACATTTGTTTAGTATATAATGTGTAAATGAAGCTAGCTAGCTAGTTGGTTTGGTAAGTTGCTTATGTATTAAACCCCCCCCCCCCCACTTAAAGAATTCAGTGTTTTTTTAAAAAAGATT
>JAILXH010114749.1:45468-62165 GCA_023558415.1 Piaractus mesopotamicus
GAATAAAGGCAAAAAGATTTTGTGATGCACAGATTTGTTTCCTAGAAGTACAGAATTTCTGTGAGATCAGAGATTTATACCCTGATTCATTCATTATGGTCATCTTAAAGAGTCAAGAATGTTATCGTTTAGTCTTTACTAACTCCTATGAGTGTGCAGCTCACCGGACTGTGGGACACGTGAGGTTGGAGCAGAGCCAGCTGGGTCTGGACCATTACGGACTCTGTTGGGTGCTGGCAGGTTGGGGCCAGAGGGCAGTGCACGGGCAGCAGAACCCTGAGGCCCTCCAGTCCTCTCATCTCTCTCCTCTCCCTCTCCTCCTCTCTGCTCCTTCTCTTTTTCCTCGGTTGTCCTACTGGATCCCTGAAACAGACCCAAGGTGAACAAGACAGGATAAGATCTAGACCTGACCTTGTATTTCAAAAGTGGTGATTGTTTTATATAAAAACATTTATATGGTTAATTACAGTATATTGTTTATTATTCATAAATGAAATGATAATAATTTGTCCACTTCTTACTCCACATTTGTTCATTATATTACATGTAATTGGAGATAGCTAGCTAGAATATCAACCATATCAACACCACCCCTATTTAACATACCATAGCAACTGCTTAGCAACCCTAGCAACACCCTGAATGGAATATCAAGTACCTGAGATGCCAGAGCAACGAGCAGAATCAAAGTGTTCAATGTTTTATTCCAATCAACAAAAATAACCCATTTAACTTAAAATAACACACAAAGTTGAAAAACATAAAATCTTCTGACATTATAAACAGCCATAAATAAACACAGTTAACCCTATTAGGTTTCTGGTTTGACCTGCAGTATGACAAAACCATTAACCATATTCACTGTTGCTGAAAGGCAAAGTTAAGACCAATCATCTTCAACAGGAAAAAATAAACTTCAGTACTATTTCAGCTTTCTCAGAGGTGTTTATGAATTCGTTGCATATAGTGTGCAGTCTGACAATAAGGAGAAATATCTTTAAATAACCCACAATCTTAAAAAAAACAAAAATGTTCTCATTAACAAGTTAATTGTTCACTGCTAGGTTTTGTTTTAGTAATTGTTTCATTAATGATGATAAATCTGATTCCAGGGAAAATAATATACCCCAACAGCAATTATCTAAGGTCATTTCAAAGAAGTAGGTAGTAAGTAGATATTGAGAGTGACGTACAAATTTCAGCATGTTCCAGTCGAACACGTAGTCATAGGAGAAACCCTGTCTGTGGAAGAGATTTCTGAACAGCTGTCTCAGGTAGGAGTAATCAGGCTTGTCATCAAATCGCAGTGAGCGGCAGAAGTTCATGTATGTGGAGAATTCAGCTGCAGGCGGAGTAAAGGAAAAGAGTACTAAATTTAGCATTTTGCCAGAGACATAGTAACAGGAGAAGCACAAACAGATTTACGTAGAGTAAGCAAAGGCATCATCTTCAGGGCAATCAACAAAAGCCAATGAAACTGAAACCATGTATTTAAAAATAAAGGTTCCAAAAAGGAGTGAAGAACCAATTTTGAAAATAATCTTTCAATGAACAATTCTGCAAAAAACAATTTTCGTAAATGAAATGTGTTAGTATGAAGAACGTTTTCAGTCCTTAGGAGTCACAGTTACGACTAGTGATAACAAAAGCATATTGTGGTTTGATATTAATTATTTCTTACTTGTAGCTCATTGAAATAAGCAGACAAATTCTGCTGAAAGTGTGAGATTCTAAACTTCCAATTGATAACACATTTGTGTTTGTATCTTTCTATGTACTTACATGGATAGCCCTTGCAAAGCACTTCAATGGGGGTTGACATCTTCTTCTCACTGATGCGCTCATACTTCTGTCGTTTCGTGGCAGCTTTCAGGCCTTGCCAAGGCAGTGAGCCCAGGTTGAAATACATGAGTACGTAACCAAGAGATTCCAGGTCATCCCGTCGGGACTGCTCTGTTGGAACAGTGATGACACATGGCAGAACAGTTACAAGCAAAAACCTATTTCTGTAGCTTTGTTTGAAACCCGTGCAATATGTTATGACCAGAATTAGAAATATGCATTGATGCATTACTAATGTTACAGTCTGAAGATGGTGGTTAACTGCACTGATTTGGGAATGTTTGTGAATATGAATTATAATAATATTCAACAAAGTATGCATTCATTTTTTGGCCAAAATAATAACCTCAGTTTTCAAATGTTTTGCCTCAAAAAGCTTGGTTTATTGTTTTTATCATCTATATTCCACTACTGTGTAAAAAGTCCCTCTAGCCTCATTTGTGTGTATTGAGTGTTTTTAAAAATAATTCTGAATCATATCAACATAACCAAATCAAAAGTTTTCATGATGCACTAAATCATTGAACTGAAAATTTATACTCCTAATTAAATCCATACTGCTCTCTTACCGATGCCCAGATGAGTGTTAATGGAGGCATAGCGGGCAGTGCCGGTCAGGTTTTTATTCTCACGATAGGGAATGTGCTGATGCGTGCGGGCATCACGGTACTTCTTGGCGAGACCGAAGTCAATAATGTATACCAGATTGCCCTTCTTGCCGAGACCCATCAGGAAGTTGTCCGGTTTGATGTCTCTGTGAATGAAGTTCTTTGAGTGGATGTACTCAATGCGACTGATCTGGAGAGATTGAAGAAGTTCTTTATCAGTGAAACAGAAAATAAATAATGACAGTATCGCAATACACATTGGTTAACAAATTAATGTTGAGTTTATTCCAACAAATTCTGTATTTCTATGTGCGATTATCATGCAATGTTCACACAATCTAAAGGGCAGACCATCTTTTCAAATAATCACAATAAAACCCAGAAATAGTTTTAAGGTTTTGATATGACAGTGACGGTATACAGTATCTTTTTTTTGTACACCCTTAAAAATAAACGGTTCTTGGATCAGATTGGATGGGAAAAAACTTTCATTAGTTTCTTGAATAATTAAAATGGTTATTTGCAATTATGTGTTCCATTTTAAGAAACATCCATTGAGAGGTTCTTTCAGGAACTATAAGTGGTTCTTCTATGCCACCACGAGAGAGAACATTTTTTGGTTCCGTTTGACACGCTTCTGTTTAAGACTGTACAATCACCCCGAGAGTGAAACATTTCTCATATGGTTTCAAAACTTGACTCCCATTACCATCTGATCTGCAAGCAACAGCACTGTCTTAAGGGTGAATTTCCTTGAGCAGAAGTTGAACAGGTCCTCCAGACTGGGACCAAGCAGCTCCATCACCATTACGTTGTAGTCACCCTCAGCACCACACCACTTGATCGATGGAATACCCACTACATAGGAAAAGAAGAACTTAGACAAATTTCTTAGATGTAGTTGTAAAAGGAAATATAATCCACAGCTCTCAAATCTCACCTCCTCCCTGCATCATTTTGTAGAATTTGCTCTCGATATGCAGCTGGGGATGCTTGGTCTTCACACTTTCCAGTTTGATAGCCACCTCCTCTCCTGATGTAATATTCGCACCTGTCATGAAGAAGTCTTGTGACTAATATGCTTTATAGAAGGTATAAATTAATGAGCAAACTTATTGAATCAACATTGAAGCAAACACTTGTGTAATCAAGGTCATCAGTCAAACACATTCCAAACAAAGAGTTAGTTACCAAGGTAAATGTCCCCAAAAGAGCCACTTCCAATTTTCCGCCCAAGGCGGTACTTGTTTCCAACACGCAGCTCCATGATTCCTTTCTAAACGTTGCCTGAGAATGAGGAAAAAAATAAGTGCCATGTTTGTAAACCACAAAGAAACCGCAAAACATGAAAAAACTCTGTGGAAAATGCAGACGCTTTTATGTGAAGAGCTTCAGGTTTTGTCTAAGGCCCAGTAGCATTATATTATATGGTCATAAGGACATTGCAATCTTTTATTTTGAGACAAGAATTGTTATTTTCAGACCCAAAACAATCTCTACAGTATATAAACATAGAACTCTGTAATATAAACAAATTTTAAAATATGTAATTTTTACCTCAACTGAAACTGTATCAAATCGTAAGTATGTGTATCGTTACACCCCTATTAGTTGTAATAGCAAACAAGACCACAACATGCTCAAGAATCACGTTACAAAAAAAAATTGTACACGTTACAAAAAAAGTTCATTGTGCACCATTCTGTGCACTTTCCCAAATTATTTGCTAAATAACACGATTGACACATTTCTTTCCCATAGGAACCACACAGGCGGCATTGCTAACCACTGGGAGCCTACGGAAGGATTCTTAGTCTGTAGTTCGATTCATAGCCTGGCTTCCACGCAAGGCTGCTTGTTGGTTCCTGGCTCGCTAATGGCTACCAACTCGGGTTATAAGCTTAGGAGTGGTGAGAATTAAGAATGATCTGTTTTTTTCTTTCTGCATCGCTGCTGTGCTAGTGCGTTTGCATAACCACATTAGAGCTCCACCAGTAGGCCACACTGAAGGAACCAACGCAACGGTGGTTACGCAGCCGCGCCCTACGCTTTACTGACTCCAGAGGAATCAACCAGCACAGTCAAGTAGAGACTGTTTTCCACCGGCGTTAAAAACACACCAACCCTGTACGTCCTGGTGTGACCTTAAACAAGGCCCACGTCCCCTACCTGATGATGAGAAGGTGGTGTTGGAAGAGTTGTTCGGCTGCACGGTCAGGACCCTGGAGAGCGAAGGGTGGAAGAGGGCTTTTAGACGGTTCATTCCAGTGGGATATTCAACTCTTTTCTTTGAGGAGGAAATTCTAAAGGCTCTTCTCTAGAACGCTGCCTCTCGGACTGACCTACTTGCGTTAGCAAAGCTAGCGCGAGCCCTGCCTGCCTTGTTTTGTATCCCAGCGCACTGTGGTGACTAAAATGATGTCATTCATAACCGAGCAAAAGGACCCGGATCACTTCAAGGAGCCGCGCGAATGGATAACTGTAATCGAACCGGAACAAAACCTTGATTAACCACTTTGATCTAACTGCAATAAAACTTCGACAAAGCACTGAAAGTAGCCACTGCTCACATCTTTAACTATACATATTATACATAGGTACTTTATAACTATGAACTGCTCATCCACATTACTTATAGATCACTGTATGTGTTTTGCATTTTATGGTATTGATTTTACTGGAATGTATGTAAACAACTGCACCAAGAGAAACTCCATATACACCCTGTACGTTTTTTACAGCCAATGTTCTGTTTAAAGGACAAAAAACCTGTTCCGCATAAGTATGTAATAATGAGGAAAATCCATTCATGTTCCACTGCATGACAAAAAATTACAAGAGCTCTGACGATTTCTGCTCAGCTGAGCGTGGGCAATATAATTAAAATGTCAAAATACAGTCAGGTCCCTAAGTATTTGGACAGTGACATGATTTTTGTCACTTTGCCACTCTACACAATCACAACGGATTTAAAATGTGATTAAAGTGAGTCAGTTTGAGTTTAACAAAAATATTGCATTCATTGGTCCCTTCATTTTCATAGGCTCAACACTAACTGGACAGTTGACTGATAAGCAGTTTCATGACCAGGTGTGGCCTGTGCCTTCGTTATTTCATGACAAAGTAAGGAGATAAAGGGTCTGGAGTTAATTCCAAGTGTTAAATATGTATCTGGTAGCTGTTCATGGGAGCTCTCAATACGCAATCAAAGGTGTGTCAATACAAGTGAGGGAGGGCCATCATAAGGCTGAAAAAACAAACCTATCAGAGAGACAGCTGAAACTTTGAGCATTCTTAAAAATAAGGAATGGAGTGGCAAGCTCAGCAACACCAAAAGTAGAAGACCAATGAAGACAACTAAAGTAGATAATCGCAGAATTCTTTCCATGGTGAAGAAAGACCCCTTCTTATGGCATTGGCATGTATGACTGAGTCACTGATGTTTACTGTTGATGTGACTGCTGATTGAAATAGCAGGGCGAATGGTGAAGTCAAGTCAGTCACCTGACCTCAACTGAGCATGCTTTTCACTTACTGAAGACAAAACTGAAGCTGGCTATAGTAGGGCCACAACTACTACTAAAATCAAAAACTTTGAATACAATGATTTTATTTCACAAGTTATCACAATAATAATAACAACTATGTTCATATTGTCCACCCCTATTCTGAGCAGAGCTCTGCTGCTTTGGATGCTTCTGGTTGGTTTTTCATTATTCTTCTCTGGAAGACAGCATAAAAACATAAAACAGGACAAATCAAAGTTTGCACACATGAGAAAAATACTTTAATTCATCCTTTATTAATCATCTTGTTCTTTTGTTAAATTAACTCTCCTTTTTCTTTGTAAAATCAGAAAACAACCTGAACAGGAGTGATAAAGCCTGCCTTACTTTAAAATGGTACACGACAACAAAAATAAACAATTGGTAACTTTTAAGTGTTCCTAAAACATCCATCCAGCTCAGCTTGGTACAATAAGTTTGGCATGTCTCAGTATGAATGCCTTCAGTTGGTTGTTTCTTCTTCTTAAAAAAAAAACAAAAAACAAACAAACAAACCAAAAAGAAACAAAGCTTTTCTCTTTAATATTATTGCAGTTCAGACAATATATAAAACAAAAAAGGCTGCTAAAACCACAACGTAAGAAATATTCATTAGTGCCAATGTTCTTTCCATGTACACTTACACACACAGACATATCTGCATACACTTATCCAGCACACAGACGCCAAAAGACCTGAAATAAGCCGTCACACATACATTTATTCGCCTCCCTAACCAGCATAGATATTAGCAAACATGCCACACTTCATAAATCTCTCATGGACACACATTCACTGATGCCACACTAATACTCCATATCATCTTCTCCGTTAAGGACCTCTCCATGCACACACAGGCCAAAAAAGGGTGCCTTGTACAGGTAATTAACATCCAAGTGATCATACTCGGCATGACGACCTTGATTGAGTAGGAAAAGAAAGAAAGAAAGAAAGAAGAAAAAAAAAAAAAAGAGGTCAGCATATTAAAGGAAGAGAGAAACATCTCTGGATTCCACTGTTCCACATTTAAAACAAATAAAGACAACAGATACAATCAGACATCAAAACAGCGTGGCTGAGTAAAGTGTGTTTGACTTTGCCAGTAAATGGGAGCTGTAACATCATGAATTAATCCTCTATGCTGAGTGTTCAACATCACATAGAACATTGTATGATGCATATACATTTGTCCATTTTTTCCTACAGTGCATGCCTGAGTGATGCTGCCTCAGTATGCGAGTGTGATCTTATATAAAGAAGATTTTAGAATTTATCCAGTTGAATTTGTGTTTAAGTCCAACTGTATCTTTTTTGTTCAAGTCTTGCTGAAAAAGTCTTCATTTAAGGATAAAAGGTGTACAAGGGATGTGTAGGCATGTGCGTCTGTATATCAGTCAGCAGTTTCACACTGCAAATACTTATGAGAAAGAAAAAAAAAAAAAAAATTACTGTGCTCCATACTCTAAATCTCCATGCTCCTGAGAATGGAATTTTTAATGGAGATTGGATTATGGAGAGCAGGGTCTGGAACACAGCTCCTGTGTGAAACTGATGTGTTTAACAGTGTGTGTACAACTGTAACCAGTGTTGTCTGAAACTCTTATGCTATAATGCATACTGGTATTTGTAATGACATTTATGTTTGTCAGCATTTGAGTACATTTGTATTTGTGTGTGTACCATGTATGAGTGCTTGTGTTGGCGAATTATTTATGATATAGTTCTGTTGGCAAATGCATTTACTAATTATTTTATATTAATGTATTAGGTGTCTCTCCACTGCACCGAGGGTATATATGCAAACTGCCACTTGAGAGTGCTTGTATTTACTTAACTGTGGATGCAAAAGAGGGTGCTTTTAATTTTACTCAATTTTTTGTTATGTGTGTGCTGTTAAAGTGTGTTTGCATGTGTGTTTGTGTGAAAGTAAGTGTGTTGTGTCAGTCAGATAGAGTCAGACCCTCCACCCAGCAGATCTCCAGGCAACAGTGCTGCAGGGCTGCTCATCTGGTGCCGGTCCTCCAAAGCTGGAGACCCCCACAGGCTGCTGCTGGGATATCCTGCTGCCATGCCACCCCAAAGGCCCTGCCTGGCTGGCTCCACACCTGCAGTACTGCTGCTAACGCCGCCTCCAGCTGCACCATTGCTCCACTGGGCGAAGATGCTTAGGCTGGGGCCCTGGGAGGACACTGGGTCAGTGGAGCTGCCCGTACCGTCCAAACTCTGCCAGCTAGAGCCCGCAGGCCCACCTCCACCACCGTTACTACCTCCTGAAACAGCACTTCCACCTCCAGGCCGCTCCCTTTCGCCGCCAGTTATGCTGCCTGTGCTACCAGCACCCACTGCTCCGGCACTGGATGACCCCGCTGCTCCTGTTGGCCCGGCAACAGCTCCACCCGCATTGCCTCCACTGGTGCTCCCGGCCCCTCCTGCCTGGGAATGTGCAAAATAGCGAGCGACCTCCTCTTCGCTTACAAACTCAGCCAGGATTGTGGTGTTTCCCAGAACACACCTGGGGGAATAAAAGATTAAATGCTGGTGTCTGAAGAACAAAAAAGAATTATCTCCATTTGAGATCTGCACAGATTATTTAACAGTTCCTGAGAATTATCTTTTTGTGAGAAAAAAAACAAACAAACAAAAAAACACAAATATTTTTAATTTAGATATCAAAAGTGCAAAGCAATAAAAAATATATTTACAAATACAATATGATGTCATGAGCAATGAACATGAATAAGCAATACAAATGGCTTACATGTGCAGGGCACTCTGAGCTTTGGCTGCTTCTTGGCGAGTACTGTAGCGAATCAGAGCACTGCCCTGGGTTAGACCAAGGTGAAAGGTCAACAGTGGACCATGCTGCATACAGATAGTGCGCAGAGTGGAACCATCAATCTAAAGACATAGGGAGATAAGCTCAGTCAAGAACCTTTTTTTTTCCAGGAAAAACAAAAACAAAAAGACCACCACCTAGACTCAGGGCACTTAGGCTGTCTTTTTTTTTTTTTGCAAGACAGCCAATCAAGCCTAAAAACTGCAAATATCTCCTTTTTCTCCCATCAACGCAAGCAGCCAAATTTGTCTCTGATTTTTAACAGCATACCTGAGGAGTAAGATTACTCAGCACCAGCCAACAACTTCCCTTCGAAGTTCCGCCATCACTCCATGCTGAGCCTATTAAAAAGACATTAGACCCCATTATTTTCCGAGGCAATCAACTCATGTAATCTGACTAATATTCTGGTGAACAAATAAATAAAGCACTCATAAACACACTCTTAAAACCTAAAAAAAGACTGCTAATTGCAATACACTAAGACATTTGTCTTCACAGGTTCAGACTTGAAGTCATGGCACTACCAGGCCCATATCTGCTTTCTTGGCTGCTTCCAGAGGCACCCCAGCCTCTGGCCAATCGCGGTGTCCCTCCTGCCCATGGGGACGTGGAGGGCTGTTTCTGATGGACCAGTCCAGGAGGTGGGCGCGGCAGCTGGGAAGTGTTGCGATTGGTCTTCCAAGGCTTGTTGTGTCCAATGGGCTCAGGGGGCCAGCTTGGTTTGTACTCGGGGTACTTAGCTACAGGTACAGAACATGAAATAAATCACATGACCTTCCAGCTATTCATGTGGTGGATTATAAAATTGTGAGAACAAGTATCAGCTGTCCATACAGTAACAGAAACTTTGCAAGTCTTCAGGTTGTGTGTTACCTGGGTTATGTGCATTGTTGAGGGAGCTGTCTGAGGCACTGTAGGGCCAGGCACCAGGTGAAGGCAGCAAGGTGTTCAGGGAGGGGTTTGATTCTGAGTGTACACACAGTGTAAATTTCATTTGCATGTCTATTCGATTCATTCATATTAAGAGGCCTGATTTGTGCTGGTTGTGATTATATGTACCTGTGTTATCTCTCAGCAACTGATGCTCAGTATCATTGAGACTTGACACTGCAGATGAGCTTAGCATACTTCCAGGAGTCATGTAGGGGTCAGACTCAGGATCAACACTCTGCATTCCTTTCCAAGGCACTCCAGGTTGGAATTCTACACCATAAAAAATAAATAAATTAATTTAAAATTATAACATTATTTTCAGGAGCAAAGACTCGGGTATTAGTAAAACACCTTAAAAATACTAAAATATAATTTACCTGGAGGCCAGCTGGACGTGCCAGTTTTGGCTCCCATTTTGTTCCCAGGACTTCTCTGCCAGCTGTCTGAAGACCCTTGGAGAGGCACCCCCACACCTTCTACTCCGAGCATTTCATACTGAGAGTATGGGGAGCTGCCTCTCTTCAGAGGAGCGGCAACGGGGCCTATGAATAGGAGCATGGAGCATTAAGGTTAATGTTAAAAACCTTCTGCTTACAGCTGAGGCAAAATGTTGCCAGACACACTACTCACCGTTTTTGTGAAGTGCATTGTCTGGAGAGGAAGGAGCTGGCGTGTGACCTTCCATCATCCATTTAAAGCGGGATTGCTGTCCCCCACCTTCTTTCAGTCCAGTTGTACCACCAACCATGTGACCCAACTCAAGACCAGACAGACTCACACCAGAACCAAACCCTTAAAGCAACAATCAACAATTCAACAATTACAGTTATTTAAAGAAAAATGTAAAAGTCACTAACAGGAATGGGACATTTACCGGTTTTGTTGATAGCAACAATAGTAAAGCTACTGCTACAGACTGCAAAGCTTCATCACTACAACACAGAAGCAATAAGCAATGTGTTCACTAACTTGCTAGCTCATGAAAACCTTGGCAGAAGGAGGTGACACTCCAAAACTGTTTCACCACCTTTCTCTTTACAGTAAACGCAAGGTATGTTTATTTGTTTTTAAAGTTCAGTGTCTTTAGAGGCTAGGTCGGCAATATTGAAAATGTAATATCACAATACGCAATACTTTTTTTTTTTTAACAATACACAGTGTCACAATATTTTTTAAAAGTTGCGACAAAGTAGTACCACATTTTTAAAATACTACCAAAAAACTATGAATCCAATCACTTGTATTCACACTGCACTAAATCCAATGAAACAGGAATAATTATGCTCTATTTTAATGAAACATGCAGTTGCATGTACTGATAAAATGCACGGTATACTCAGTATAGCATATTATGACATATTGAGACGTCAATTATCACAATAACAACAAATATTGTCATATTGCCCAGCTCTAGAGAAGGCTTTGTTATGGAAAACCTGTCATGGTTTGTCTGTCGTGTTTGGAGGCCTCATCTGTACTCCTTTTAGCTGTGCACTGCCTCACTGAACAGTACCACAATACCAAAAATGACAATTTTTGTCACTGACGTAACAATACACTCTTAAAATGCAGTAAATACAACACAATCTATCCTTAACTAGACATATGGGTATGTACAGTTAAGGGCAGCACATTTTGTGTTAAATGAGGTAAAACAGAAAACAACACAAAACTTAAAACAGGCAACACAGGTAAGTATACCGTTTTAAAACACATCACTTTTTAGAGTGTAGGAAATTCATACTGCCATATCTCTAGTTAGGAACAACAAAAAGAGGTTGAGCTGACCTGAATATGTAGCCGATTTCAGATGCAGGTCAGCTACCGAGCCGCCAAGGCCGGGGTGAGAGAGGGAGTCAGACATGGGCATTTTTGGGCCACCACTACCAAGGTGAGAAGGGGACAGCTTAGAGCTCCCAACTGCACTACCCACCTGCTGCTGCTGTCTCTGTTGCTGGAGAACAGCCATGATTCTGGCAACCTACAAAACAAAAATGTGTTATAAATTCTCCATGTCTGTGTCGTGTACAAATCACAATCTGTGTGTTCCAAGCAACTGAGATTAATTTAATTTGGAAGTTTTGCTCTGTATACAAACGTATACAAATTAAAAGCACTCTGATCATATCAGGCACTCTCCGAGCATGAAATATCACAATATCTAACCCAGCACACAAAGAAAAGCCTTGTACTGGTCAGGGTTGTTGCCAGGCCTGGGTGATTCGGCGATATAACTGGATATAGTTGATGCTTGATAGCTTTACCTACTGTACAGTTTTCTTTCTCTTCTACTCATTTTACTTCATGTTAATTCTAGCTTGAGTGCATGGATCTGAAAAAAAATGCTGGCATGCTTTGGAACACCAACTAGCTTCAGTGTGACTCCTGGCAATAAACAACCAAGCTAAAATCACTGGCCACTACCTAGACCAACTAGCTCTAACCTGAAACTATTAGAAGTAGAGAAAGCCCTTCTGATCTCTGTCTTTGGCCAGGAAACAGGATCAAAAAAGGCATCAAAAAAATTAAATAATATGTATGCATAACAATTTATTCACCTTTACTATTAAAGCACTGAGTTACAATGGGACATGTAAAAGCCGTTAGGCATTAAAATTTGCAGTAAAAGTTAGTAAATTGTAAAAAATTACAGTATTTTCTATGAAGCTTAAATGTCCTAGTGGTTAGCTGCATTATGAAAATGATGAAATTATAATACTACGTGGTTTTCTAAAAGGTATCTATAGCTGAACTCCAGATATACGCTGCTATAATGACAGAAAACACCTCAATTTTTTAAATATCTGAAGTACATGTAAAGTTAAGTTTCTCCAGGAGGGAGCACTATCAGCACATAAGTGGCCCTGAATCTGCACCAAAATGAGGTCAAGAACATGCGTAGGTATACACAAACAGATGCCATGTTGGGTTCAGCCGGTCACATCACTGAACATGGCGTCGCCAGTTTGGGGCAGTCAACATAGCTGCTGAACTGTATTCAGTAGAACAACAGAGCAGCAGGTTAGGAAAGGAATCGTCCAATTTATACTATTTCACGAACGTGGCACTCACAAAATGGGATAGGATTATATAAAGAGGAGAATGCTGTGTTCAACACTCATGTCAGTGTTTAAATATAGACATGACCATGGGGTTGGTGAAGCAAAGAAAACTAATCATATTTCGATATCACCCAGGTCTAGTTGCTGCACAATTTTTAAAATCTAATTTAATGCTTTTTAAGACCTCAGCATACCATTTCCACTATGTGAAGACACACACACACTCAAATATGGCAAGTATTTAATATCTATTATTCATTTAACTGGTTAGAAAAAAAACATGAACAATCAAAACATATAGGACACTGTGCAAGATCTAAATAAAGACAAAAGGCAATGACTGAATTTGGGAACTGAGGAGACCAATTGCTATAGCTATGAAAGTGGCGTTTTCCCCATTTCTGCTTGATGTAGGATTTCGGGTGCTCAACAGTTCGAAGTCTTCTTTGCTGTATTTTTTTCTTTCGTTGCATCTTTTCATGAAGTAGCAAATGGTTTTAATGGGTCAGAAGTCTGGACTGCAGGCAGGCCAGTTCAGCACTCTGACTTACTAAGAAGCCATTACGTTGTAATCAATGCAGAATGTGATTTGCCACTGCCTTGCTGAAATAAGCAAAGATGTCATCTGGATAGCAGCATATATTGCTCCAAAACCTGTTTGGAACGGTCAGCATTAATGGTGCCTTCACAGATGTGCAAGTCACCTGTGCTATATGCACTAATGCTCTCCAATACCATCATGGATGCTGGCTTTTGGACTATACACTTACAAGCTGGATGGTCCCTCTCCTCTTTAGCCCGGAGGATGCAGCAGCCATGATTTCCAGAAAAAATTCAAATTTTGATTCGTTGGACCACAGTACATTCTACTTTGCCTCAATTGATCTTAAATAAGCTTGGGCCTAGAGAAAGGAATGGTTTTTCTGGATCCTGTTTATATATGGTTTGAGTTTGAAGTTGCATTTGTGGATGCAACGATGAACTGTGTACACAGATAATAGTTTTTGCAAGTGTTCCTGAGCCCATGCAGTGGGTTTCCACTTCAGAAGCATGTCGTTTTTTAATGCAGAGCCACCTCAGGGCCCAAAGATTATGGTCAGCCAATACTGGTTTTCATTTTTGCCCTTTGCATACAGAGATTTCTCCGAAATTCTCTGAATCTTTCAATGACATTATGTCCTGCAGATGATGAAATCCCCAAGTTCTTTGATATTTAACTTTATTCTTTAATTTTTGCACTATTTGTCTGTGTATTCTTTCCCTTCTCTCCCAATCTTCTCAAACACTCAGCCTCTCAGGGATGCTCTTATTATACCCAATCATGTTACTGACCTATTGCCACTAAACCTAATTAATGGTGAGATGTTCCATCAGGCGTTTTTTTTCTAGCATTACACGATTTCAGTCTTTTTTTTTTTTTGCCCTGTCCCAACTTCTTTGAAACATGTTGCTGGTATCAAATTCAAATTGCCCACATTTTGCACAGCGTCCCAACTTTAAGAAACAGAGTTGTATTTATGCTTTAGCACATTAGACCACAGGACATCCTGATAGCTGATACAGTCTTTAGGCATCATCTTACAGTTTAATTAGGGATGTTTTGATTCGTGTCTTTTTTGTCGCCAATCTGAGTCCTTTCATATTCAGTGCCGCTATTTGTGTTTTCATAGATAATATAACGGCACAATGTAGGAAATGTTATGCTACTCTGCCAATTAATACTACAAAATTATACTATAATTAGTTCATTTTTAATGTGAGGATAAAGTAACATTCTGGCTGGATATATATTTTTTAGTACTGTTTCATGACTTCAATACTTAATGAAATCTTCAATATCTATTTCAAGACTTTGTAAGACTTTTCAAGGATCCACAGGAACCCTGGTGATACACTTTATATTGGCCACAGGTTCATACCTGTTGTGGGTCTGCTTGCTGACGTACATTTTGAGGGAACTTGCGATGGTTCTGCAGCATTTGCTGCTGCTGCTGAGGCTGCTGCTGCAGGAGTAGCTGACACGCCTGTGAAGAAGCCAGAGCTAAACTATTTACAACAAAAGCCATCAAATCTAGTCCTGGAAATAGTGCAGCATAGTTTGGTGATTTCCCTGCACAAACACACTTCATCAATTAATTTCCAGGTTTAGTTGGGAGTGCCTGAGCAGAGGAATTGCCAAACTATGCTGGACCCCCCAGGAAATCTTTGGTTTACAAATTGCAGCCTATTCAACAAAAAGTAATACTATTCAACAAACACAAAAAAATAACAACATTACTAAATGTTACAACTAGAGATGCATCAATACCATTTCTTGACAGAGTACAAGTACACCTTTTGTTTTTAGTACTCACTGATAGAGTCTGATACCGCGTAACCTACTTAGATTTAAGCAGCTAGTAGTGCAAATGAGTGCAATGTACACAGTTAAATCAGTTGAACAGTTAAATCATTACATCCTACTCAGTAACGTCACATGAATGAATCACGTGTGTCACATGCAAACAAACTAATGAGCAGAATGAGTCTTCCCTACGAAGATAATTAACTTATTTATTAGAGCGAGACGAAGGCGAAAAAGGTGAGATGTGCTACTTTTCCGCCGTTACAGGCTTTAACTTCTGTTCGGCGCTGCCATGGTAACGCTGAATGATGGCGCACATGCAGTGGAAGAAAAGCACATGAATTCTGATCTGAGCGTTCACATTAAGGTTGCATAGCCACGAATCAGATACATAACCAATCTAGGACACATGAAAGTGGTCGGATTTGAAAAGATCAGATTTGCGTTTCCTCACAGCCCTGAAAACATCAGATCTGAGTCACATTAGGGCAAAAGGTATCAGCTGGTATCAGTGAATTTTTATGCGTACGAGAATTTTTAGTTCGGCTCGATACCAGTATCAGTACCAATGCATCCTTAAATACGTTAGTACAATTCAAAGTGATGGACGCCTTCTGTAAAGTTGATTAGCCAGCTTCAAAGGTGACACTCACCAACTGAAACTGGATGTGAGGGGGGTAGATGCTGCTGAGCATGGCGATGTGCTGTGGGGAGAGCTGAGGAGGGAAAACCCCTCCACCCACTCCTCCAATGCCCCCACTTGGAGGAGGCATTTGCTTCAAAACAGAACCTGGAACCTAACCGACAGCAAGATGAGCCACAAATTAACAGTCAGTTAGCTACATTTTCTGCAGCCTGTGAAGGGTTTGCATTACTCAGATACATGAGAACTGACGTAACTAGTGTTTTAAACAGACAACATTATAGTCGCTCACTGGTGGACAGCAACGAAGTAAACGTAATTTGTTACTGTACTTAAGTTGTTTTTTTGTGTATCTGTACTTTACTGAAGCATTTCCATTTTTGGTGACTTTTTACTTTTACTCCACTGTATTATGCGAAATCTGTTGTTTCTTTTGGCTTATGTGCGCATGAAAACATAACATGTCAAAACGAAAGAAGCGCAAAGCAAGCACACCAATCAGGATACAGCGCGCACTTTGTTTTGAGCTTATTTTGACCTGTTGGACATGCGCACCCAGTGCAAGCATACGTGATTATGCCTACATAAATGATGGAAGAAACTCCTGACTCTAACATAACTTTGTGTAAATAGACCACAATATAGAAATATGCACACGTATGCAGTTGTGACTGGCATGTTTGGCATGTGTCTTTTTCTGAATTTATACAGACACTCACTTTATAGTAAATTCGTTTTGGCTAGTTTATGTTTATGAACAGAGACCTACAGATGCAATATACATAATAAGTTGGGACACTGTGAGAAATGTAAATAAAAACAAAATGCAATGATGTGCAAATCATTTAAACCCTATATTTCATTGAAAATGCTTCAAAGAT
>JAILXH010114796.1:1331-12411 GCA_023558415.1 Piaractus mesopotamicus
CATCCTGGTGTGAAGCTGTTTCCATACAGTTAACATAGAGATGCGTGTTTGCATCCCACCTTTTCATATAGCCATCGCACTGACTACTGAAATCTGTAATTTCCGTTCAAGCTGCTGTTACAGCTAGTCAAGTAATTTCGTTTTTCTTTTAGATATTCCTATATTGAAACAACGGTGTCTACCGAGATGTAAACAACGTGTATAATAAAGACTGTCATTTACTTTCATTAAGTATTTGAAAGCTACATGCCATTCTTCTGCTTGTTCTGATAATGTGGTGGAGTGCAGCCTACTACGTGGAAATGTTTGCATCCCAAGACTACCCAATCAACAGCCATGGCAGCATGCTCGGCCATGGCTCCTTGCAAACCGGTCAGGGTTCACGTGTAGCTAACATGCTAACTGGTATGTAGCTACGATGTACGATGATAAGCGACCGCTACGCATATCTTTTATTGATGTGAGATAAAACTACAGGAGATGTCGTTCACATGATGTAGTCATGTGCTTGCACTGACACGTCTGTCTCACAATCAGAGTCTTCTGTTATCAACATAGGTTAAGTGACAATGCACAACCATGCGGTTGTCAGGACCGCCAAGAATTAATATATAAACCCAGCAGGCTAGCTAAGTAGGTTAGCAAATGTACACAGTGGTTTAGAGTCACTTGGCAAGTTAACTTCACACAGCTATCAAATCCGACGCAAAATCCCACATCACAAACCAGTTAACCTAAGTTAAGCAGCTAATGTCAGCCTACCGCTTTAAGGGATAGCTAACGCTAGCTAGTTAGCCATGCTAAGTTATCGATTTATACAAGTCACTTTTCCATCAATAAATATGTTCTACCTTAATTAAAGCGGTAAGTCTAAAGTTGAACGGAAGAAAAATAAGTGTTAATTTACGAAACACAATAGCCAGCTGAATAATTTCTTATTTATAACGCGTTGCCTTGCTACAAGTTGCTAAGCTAGCAAGATATAACTAGCCTAGCTTTTCATTCCCACTTAGGGTGAGTAATGTTAGTTACTGTTCTGTCCAAACATGAAATCGAGACACGTGGATTTATTAACTAACTTTAGTTAATAGTAAACTTACATTGCTTTGGCGTATACCACTTTCGCGGTTATTCTGAATGCAAACTCCTCTCTACTGTGTCGTCCTCCTGGGGATCTCGTCTCAATGAACCCGAGGTAGGAGGGAACTTCACTGGGGAGCTCCTAGCCCAGCCTGTAGACGTTTCTAGAGCTTTTCGCAAAGACCGCCGCTTTCTGCTGTCAACTTCCACCACCCTCCTCGCGAAATTTCTTCTCGTAGGAAGGGGAGCTTATTAATATTCATTAAGCTCCGCACAGAACGCCGTCTGATTGGCTGAGCAAAACGCTGTTTTTCCCCACTGTGAATCCTGTAGTAAATATTTTCTATGAAATGTATTCCTGCATAATACAGACATTGGCTAAAACATATAAACTCGGTGTGTACTGTCTGTGCTAAGGCTGTGCTAAGTTAGGACATACCAGATCCTGTCAAACTGTCTCAAAGGCTGATGTAAATGCATCTTGCCTTCAAGGCTGATTAAAAGGTGACAGGTAATCTGCAGCAATCATTAATGGAGTTACTTGTTTGGATGTGACCTGTCATCATTGTATCAGGCAGATTAGGTAGCCAGATGCATTCGTTACGTTAAGTTTGTTTGTCTCAGAGACTAAACATGCACGCATCTATGTTTTAAAGCTACCTAATAGTTACTGTTAATGAAGTTGATACGTCTAAAAATGGGAAAAATGTTAATTATCTACAAGACTTTTTAGGAATAGTAGCTGATAAAGAGGTTAAAGAACATATTGAGGCTAGTCCATTTAAAGGATAGTATTTTTTGCTAACAGGGCATTTTTTACAGCAAGTATAGCACATCTGATTCAACTGATTAATTAACAAGCTTCTCATGTGCTGGGTCAAGTGTGTTAAAGTAGGGAAAACACAAAAATGTGCAGAGCATGGCATCTCCGTGGCTCTGGAAACTCCTGGTTTGCAGTCTCCAAAGCTGATGCATATGTGGGTACCGTTATTCAAACTTTTGACTACTGGATATCTAATTATTACTCCACTATTATTAGCTTATCTGCAGTTTAGGGTTTAACATGGTTTTAAGCCTGAATGAGTCATGTGGGTTCTTAAACTCCATTGCTGTTTATTACTTGCATTGCATTGCAGACAGTTTAAACTAAACACAATTGCTGTATCATTTAGAAATCGCATCAGTTATAATAATTAGACATTGAGTCACTCATATCTCTTGATGAAACTTCAACAGATGTGACAGCATTGTAGAGAAACCTACTGACTCACATTTCTACATTTCTTTACAGTAGTGGTGATAGGAACCAGGAGTCACAATGTCTACAACACAAATATAGCCATTAAACTCATTATCTAAAACCACCAGTGAGCCTACATATAAAATGATTATATTAAAATCATGGTAAATCAGAAAAAAATATATATTTTAGGGGTAATGTTTTGCATGTACCTCTCATCATAACTGTACACTGTACAGTTTTAGGCCAAAACCTTCTCAAAACTGCAGTAAAACAATGTCTTACACATCAGACAGCATATTTATAAACATTTCATGTAATAACTTCGTGAGGAAGCAGGTATTATACGCCTTAGATGTCTGGTTCCTATAACCACCACTGTGTGTTTTTTACAAGGCAACATCAAACCACTCAAAATAATATTTACATTTTCATGATTTAATTTAGCAGAAATTCTCTTTTAACTAGTAATCCTTAGCACAGACAGCTATTTACATTTACATATTTTAGCTAACATTTATATTTCACAGTTTTTACATTATGCAAAAATTAATTTGACTGAAGATGTTTACCAAAGCATTAGTGGAAAACAGCACTTCAGATGTTAGTGTTTAAGGTAGAACTGCCTAATATTAAACCCATTGTGAAAAGTGAATGTGCACTGCCTTTAGCTCAGCGCTAACAAAACACGGAAAGTGGCAAGTAGTGTTATTACAATGGTCACATAGTTACCTCAGCAATATGCAGTTTGGCTGCAGACTTTGTCGCATATTAAACAGGTTTTTAGTTTCATGTTCACAGTACATTAGTTGGATGTGGTCATATGTAAAATATTTTTATTTTGTGTTTGTGACCGATTCAGCGGAGTCGCGTTTTGCTCGGCCAATCAGATGGCGTTGTGTGTGGAGCTTAATAAATATTAATGAGCTTTTCCTCGTTCCTCCTATGAAAAGAAATTTCGCACCCTCTTCCAAATCTTCTAAACCCCTCTTGACTTTAGGGGGTGGAGTATCGTTTCAACTGATCAGTCTGTCGATGCCCAAAGTAAAAGTTACAGTTGGCTTTTGAAAATGTATATTAAATGGTTTTACAAAGATACAGAGAAGCAGACTAGCATGTATGGGAAAGTATTTAAACCTCTTTTTTTACGTTACCCTTTTCGAACATTTCTGAAAAAAACTTAGGGGAAGATACTGTGAAATCAGTTTAATCTTGCTTTTGAAATATCAGAATATAAGAATAATTTGTCTACGTTAATTTACATACAATATGATATACATATATCATGCAAAAGCATAAAAGAAGAAAATGTTAAATTATCTTTGAATTCGGTATAATAATATGTGAGGAATCAGTGCTTGACAAATTGAGGCATGGAACACGACTTGGAGCTTTTATTTTGAAGACCTATCCAAGAGGCCAATGACATGTTAGTGTAGTCGTTGACTTCACAATTCCAAGGACGTTTGACAGCGGTAGCTCCGTATCTGTGACTGTTGTGCTTATTTATTGAATAAATATGGTCACTAGATCCTAAGTAATTAACATTTGAGGGAAACTGAATGAGTTATTCGATGTAGGTTACGTTAAGTCTTTGAAATACGTTGAGAACTGGATTATCACGTCAGGTAGTTAGCCAGCTGGTTAACAGTAGCTTCACAGTGCCCGCTGACAGGCAGGTGGGTTTCTGAGATAAACCGAAGCACAGAAAAGGTACCAGCAAAGCGGTAAACCACCATGCCAGTAAGTAATACCTAAAAGGCAGTGTGCGTGATTGAGTTTTTTTTCCCCGATATCCCGTAAGGAGCCAAGTGGCAGCGTTAACGTCTCTGGCCATGCCATTTATCAACATAATCGTTTGTGCTACAGAATGAGACGATAGATTACTAACTACATGTCAGAAAGAACGAACATAAAGGGTTTTGCAGAGCCGTACTGTCGAGATGGTAGAATACCAGGAGAATTTCCAGAGTACCGAAAGTTGCTCAGATGGACCACCGACACCTTTCCAGTCACCTCCGCCTCCTCTGTCTGCCCGGGACTGTCTTCGTCTCCAGAGAAGCAGCGTCTGCTCCCGTGCGTACTTCGTGGTAGTGATGGTCTTTTTTCACCTCTACATAATAAATATAATAGCTTTGCTATTGTATGTGCACTATAACACTGGATCCGGGGAAGATTCAAAGAACGAACACAACCTCGCTGACAGAAGCTCGAGTGTAACGTTAGCTCCTCCGGCGTCCAGCGAGCTCCACACTGCATCTTCAGGCTCGTCAGGACCCATATTTCATCTCCCACGCTTGGAGGGTATACGGGTACGGAGATGCGTCTTGTCATACGCCAGTGACTGTCGTACTGTAACTTAAAGGAATGGTCTGGCAATAAATAAAATGTACAGGATTTCACCCTTACCGTAAATGTAGCTGAACAGCCAAGACATGTTTTGTGTCCAAAGTTTGCTTTAGCAATAGAAGTAGTAATGCAAGTAATACACATACTAGGGTACATTACATTTTAGGTACATTAGCCTCGCAGTTTCAGTATAAAACCAAAGAAGCAATCTTTAGACACCAAACATGTCTCGGCCGAAAAGGACTGCATTTGGGGTAAAGGGAAAAATATGACTTTTTTCCAAACCACCCTTTTAGCTGTCTACTAAATAGGCATTCTGTTCAGAGGCTAAATTTGTTGTCTGCTTTCTGCTCAGGTTGGCCACATGCAAACAGTGTCCCTCACTCCTGACCGTACTCATAAGTTGCGGACCCTAAGCCTGAAGCCACTGTTATTTGGTGAGCTATTTAATGTTAACTTTGTTACCTCGAACAGTAATGATATACATTGTGTTTTGTCTTGTGTTAGAACGTCTATTCACTATGTCTTAGAATTTTTACAGGCAATGAATAGAGACTCAGCATCCACATAAGCCATTTTAAAATCATTACAAATGTACAACAGATTTTTTTCATTATTTACATATATAGGCACTCTCTGGTCCAGTTTTTAAATGCCTTCCATTTTGTAGTGGCATGGGGAGTTTTTTTTAGTCCCTCCCCTTCTGTTCGGTTTTTTCACTTTCTCCCTCTCTTCGTCGACCCTCTACCCTCTACACCGATGACGTTTCCATTTCCGTGCAGCCTGGCTAAGGTGTCGTTGGTGTTTGTTCCAGCTGAAAGCCTTGTTGACCAGTAGCTTCTCGCCTGTCACAGTGCCCATCAGAAGGAAGGTGGCGCCCTGAGGATGATGGCGGCTCAGGTTGCCCACACAGGTGGCGTCCCGCTCCAGCCACAAGGCCAGCCTGCCCCTCATTTCCCCTCCCAGCAGTGGCCCGTGCTTAAAAACCTCCAGCCGAGAACCCAGGAAGAACTTAGCCAGAGCTGAGCTGCTGGAGTTGGATGGTTCTAAGCGTACTTTAACCACTGAAAGAGAGGCAGAGAGGAGAATAAGAAGAATGTGTTAGGCTGTGAGGAGAATAGACGGAGACCATTGAATGGCCAAGAGTAGGGTTTGGCAATATTAACTTTTCAAAATTTATGATATACCTTTTTTTAAACACCCCATTTAGATAGGGCACAATACCAGTTTTTCATTCATGATGCCGAAATTAAACCTTGATTAGTGGTCAGGTCAGATATTTTTCTGAAATTTTTTTGACGCAGTGTCAATATTATTGTCCCTTACCCAAGCCTAGTCAAGAGAAAACATGGGATTGTTGGGCTTAAATGAATGGGATTGTCAGTAACCTTTGCAAAGACTGTATTCATTAAAATGACTGAGTGAGCACTCACCAAAATCACTCTTGCAGAACAACTCTAGCAACTCTTTGGCTGATGTGGTCTCCTCTAACTCACAGTCTGTGCAGCTGGCTTGTGGCACTGCTGAAACGAACAAAAAGATCATATCAGTTAGGAACTAATAGAAAAATATTTGTCAAACAGACTAACGCTCTCCTTCGTCATTGTTATTGTCAAGTCCGCACAGAGAGGTGTAGAGTTTGTGAGCTTACCTCTGCGGCCATTGCTGGTGCTGTTTGGCATGTGTGTTACTGAGGAGATGCACATCAGGTGGTCTTTGGGGAACTGGTCACAATGCAGGATTCTGGGCCAGGGGTAGCCGTAGCAGTTCATGATGGGAGCACAGCTGTCCTGTACAGACTCACACAAACTCCGACATGGAGAAATTATCCTGAGGAAAAGGTAGTAAAAGAGAATGGAAAGATGAAAGAATTGATAGTAATGAGAAAGTAAGAGGGGGAGTCAGTGGGGTGAAAAAAGAGTGATGATTGAGTTGAGATGTCGAGTCTGAAACAAACCTGAGGGAGCACTGGGAGGAGGTGGGAGAGGTTCTTTTAATGTAGGCATATGAGAACTCAGCATTTGTGCACTTATTCAGGTATTTGAATAAGACATAAATTAAGTGATTCCTAAAACTTCAATGTTTTACGAGTTTAGATGTGATGTACCTCATGGACCTGAGTGAAGTGAAGGTTCAGGTTGTGCAAATGACCACAGGGAAAAGGAGTGATGCTTGGTGTCAGTGACACTTTATGCCCTTGTTTATCCACAATAATATAAAATATTTTCTTTTTGGAATTTGTTAAATGGGAGGCAATGGAAACTGCATAATGTTACAGTCAGGCAAATGTACTTCGGTGACAATATACTGGGGAGAGGGATGCTATGGTAAAGTCTGTTTGTGGAAAAAACTGCCAGACAACATGCATTTCAGTTTTTTTAAGGGAGTGTATGTGTGTGCACTAGGTCTTCACTACTATAATGATTTGTTGAGATTTATTGAGGTTGCAGGCTCTTAGCTGTGTAGTTTCAGGGTAGTTACCCAAAGTAATTGGATTTGCAGCAAAGAATAGTTCAAAGTTATTTATGGGGACAATACAAGTGAAAATTACTTGCATGCAATGTGTGTAGATGGCCTGTATGTGCAAGGACATTGATTTCTGAAAGGAACCAAATAGTCCACAATCTAAGCAACTCTTTTGTTTCAAAGCAGACACAAACAAACTAATTTCCATAATCTTCTCTCACCATTTAGAGCAACTCTGGGCAGCATTCCTGACTTGACTGTCTGTCCATACATCTTAAAGCAATAGTTCTGTGAAAAATTAAATTTACACAATTTCCCCTTACCCCAGATGGAGTCAGCCTCTTAAGTTTTTCCTCTTTAATTTTGCTTTCATTACTTATTAGCTGCATTAGCCTTGTAACTCTATTGCAGACTTTGGACACTTTTTTGCAGAACTGTTCCTTTAATTCTTCACTGCTTGGCCTGAAACATGCAAACCTCCCAAATTATAGATATGTTCTTGGACCCACCCCAAATATCTCAACTAAGTGGATGGCTTCTCTTACCTTTCGAGACACACAGGGGCGAAGAGTGAGCAGAGGAAGATCCGGGCATGCGGGTGGCATTCGCGGGCAAGCAGAGGCAGCCAGCTGGTGCTCTGCTGGACAGCCTCGGCAGGCGACTCATGGCCCAGCAGGTTGGGCATACGCATAGTGTTGTAGCCCAGCCCCTGGCACAGCGCCATGCTGGAAGGGATGGGGATGCAACGAGATGAGCCCTGCGGCTCCCAGTGCCCATCAGGCATGGCCCATGAGCCCCGGCCTACCAGGAGTAGCAAAATGGACACAAACAGAGTCATAGTCCTGATGGAAGCGTTAACAAAGCAGGTTTCTTTCAGCCAGTAGTTCAGGGAAGTGTCAGGGCAGGGCACTGATAGGTGTATTTATACATCACCATTGGAGGCCCTTTGGGTGAAGGCGGGTCTTGTGATGCTTGAGATTTGGAGGGTGTGTTTGTGTGTGTGTGTGTGTGTGTGTGTGTGTGTGTGTGTGTGTGTGTGTGTGTGTGTGCGCACTGATTCTTCCGTTTCCCTGCTGGAGATGATGAATGTTAGGATTTCCATCACGCACTTCTATTTTTTTCCAATTCTCCCCACTTTTTTAATTTTGCATTTGTTACCTGTATTTTTAGTAAATTAAACAGATGGAAATTGTGGCAGATACCTGTATTTTTAGTAAAGTAAACAGATGGGAATGGTGGCAGATAAGTGTCATACTCAAAATTGTTGAGGAAGTATAGGCACACTCCAAAGATGTGCGTATCTGGAGTCACTACACTACAATAAAATAAAAAAGTGTATTGAGTAGGTGAAAGCAAACATAGAAAGCAAAACAAGAAGAATTGCTAATGTTCTGACCTTTAGTATTTACCCTTACACTACTACTAATCACTGCAACAGTTTCAAAGTTTTGGCTTCTTTGCAGTTTATGTAGCAGTTGTCTGCATTTGATAACTCTATTGTTCAGTATAACTTCTAAAATGCAAGTGTGAAAGCCAGTATAATACTGGCCCAGAAGTGTGGGGTTGTGGAAGTGGAGGGGCTGCTTATCTGCTTCTGGGGGGCTGTGGAGTTGCTCTTCACCTGCTGGGAGCACAATGCTGTTTCTACCCCAAATGTGGCCCACACTTCCTCTCCTTGCACTTCCCAGGAAGCCCTCCCTCCTCTAACTTTCATGCCATCAAATAAGGAAGCAGAGAGGAAGCATGTCACCCCCTGTATGTTTAGGCCAGCCATGCGGAAAACATCTTGTAAAATTGTGTGTGTACACGCTGCTGCAGAAATTGTCTGCACTGAAATATAACAATGGCTGCGGAAAATGAAACTCAATCCTTTATAAGCAGTTTGACACTACCCGCTCTCTATTCTAGAGGGACAATGGCCCCACCGGAAACCATTAATGCCCCAGTCTCATTAACACTGTCAATGGCAGCACCACAAGCAGTCCCAAAAGAGGGGTGGGGGTAGGGAGGGGGAATTCATTATCCCCATGTCCAAAATCACTTAATGGCCTCTGTTCACACTCATATGCTGTTGGTGTGTAGAGTGAGGATCAATCAGATACGGTCCAGTTTGCACATCTTTTCTTTATTAGAGTTCTCAAAATATGTACAATTCACTTAAAACGTCAGCATCAACAAACATCAACATTGATATAATTTTAAATTAATTTAGAACCGCTGTGTCAATGCTCAGTATTTTCATTCATAGGCACAATCTCATTTGAGAATTGATTACGTTAACACCCATTTGCATGGGGGGTCTAGTTGTGAGAGACCCTATAGATTAATGCTACAGAGTGTGAATGTGATCCTTTAATCTCAGCCTAATTTCTCAGTGCCCTCTTTCACACCAATGTTCCTTCTGTCTGCTTCCCATAGTAACTATTCCAAACAAACTGTGCTTAGAAAGAACTCCTCTGAAAAATATATCATCTCCACTCTGTTAGGCAGATACAGCTAACTCAAGGAGCTGAAGCTAAATTTCCATATTAACAGTCATTCAGAGGGCTTTGATGCAAAATGATTTATTGCAGAGAAACTCACTCATTCTTTCAATGGGTGGTGATAGGAATATAGGATATCACTAAATAGCTATTTTCTTTACTATCCAAAATGACTAGTGAACCTACACAAGTCTTTTTATTTATACATAATGTTGATAGTGGTAAAACAGTGAAAAAATGTATCTTAAACATATTAAAATAAGTTTTCTTTGGGGACGGTTTTGCTTTCCAATGTCCTGCTTGGCTAACAGTTTAATTACAGATATTTTGAAAAATCACTGGAATACCCCTTTAGCTGAACTTTAGATTGAGGTAAACTCAGAAGTATTACTTTCAGTGAGCTGTTGTTAAATTGTTGATAAATTTTGCAGCAATAGATGAGGTACAGTCACAGTGCACTTGTATGGTAGGTGTTCCTGATAAAATGTCCAGTACTACACATTCAGCTACAAAGGCTGAATGGGATTTTAGTTGATTCTTAGTTAATTTTTGTTTAATTTCATTTTATGTTCAGCTTTGATGGTTTTGTTTGTTTTAGTTGCTTGTTTTTTTGGTCTGTTTTAGCTACATTTTTGTATTGTTTTTCTTTTTGTTCTTATTTTATACTTAGTAATTTTAATATTAACATAGTTTTGATAGTATTACTGGCTATAATTGATTACATTTCATTTTACACATATTCATCACAATGTTTTTTTTTAATCACTGCATAACCTGTATTGTCATGCTCTGCTTATTGCAAATGACAGTCACTTTCAATGTACTCTAAATAAAAGCCTAAATAAAGCTTGATAGATTGATTGTTTGATAACTTCTCTTTCTCTTGTGCCATTCTGTGACTCAGAGATTCCAGGGTTTCTAAGCCCAGAGGAGTGTGGGGTTGTAATTCAGCTGGCGCAGTTAAAGGGCCTAACTGCCAGCCCAAAGCCAGCTCCTGTGGACAGTCAAGAGGAGCAGCTGACCCAGGATGAGCTCTTCAGTCTGCTGGATCTCAATCAGGATGGCTTGCTGCAGAGAGAAGAGGTCAGTCTCACACAGCCTCTATCAGCCTTTATGGCAGTTGTGTGCATTGCAGAAATTAAGGCTCAGGGATCAAATTGGAATCTAACAGATGACGGAGCACTGCTTCTTTCATGCGTGTCAGCAGTGTAGAGGCAATGTCATTCAAATTGTTCAAAATGAATTATCCTACTCAGTCATCAGAACTGAAATAATAGAAATGAGACTAAAAATAGTTTATATACATATAGCCTCTATATCTAGGCTAGCTATCTATGTGGCAGAATGCTTTGGAATTATTTGAATGTAACACCACGGTAGGGGAAAACACACACACACACACACACACACACACATCATCCAAACCGCTTATCCTACTGGGTCGCGGTGGGGTGCTGGAGCC
>JAILXH010114807.1:11204-23738 GCA_023558415.1 Piaractus mesopotamicus
CTTTATTTGATGCTGACTAAATCTGAAAGTGCTGGCTCCTCAGTTTCACATGCTTTTCTATTACAAAAAATGTCCTAAATAGTTAAACACAACCACCCCATTCATACACAGATGCAAAATCATTGGAAAAACACCATTCATGTCAGCCAAAAAACAGTTTTTTGTGAAGTGTTTGGCATGAGCCTTATGCTGGATCAATTTAGAACATTTGAATAGGTAACCTCTGTTAACTGCCAGCAACTGAGCCCATTCGCTAATGATGCTAGCTCTTAACTCTTAAAACTCATAGTTATCATCCACAATAACAAAAGCATGGTGTAATTCGTAGGGGTTGCACAGATATGGCAGTTGTGAGCAGATGTTCATAGCCAATATTTTTCATGTGCCAATACAGATACATAAACTATAGAGTGTAAAAAAAAAAAATGTGACCACAGATTCCTGGAATAACTGTACAGAGAAACAGAACATTTAATTGTGTAGTATTACAAATGTAGTAAAATAAAACACTGAGGTTATGGCCAGAAGCATAGCCAAGGGATGGCCATAGCCTTCCAGGGCCACCCTAGCATGACGCCAATCCTCTGGTCATCCCAGTTACGGACAGTAAAATAAACAGCCACCATCAATAAAGCAGTCATCAGAGAAATGCTGCCCTATCTACACTGTGTAAATGTTTACACTTTACAGTAAAAATCTGCCATGAGGGACGTTATCAATCAGTTAAAAGTCTGATGATGAGGGTCTTAATAATACGTATAGCTTACTGCTATTTTGCTGATCAAAACAGATGAATAAATGAATGCATGCTGCTCAGTGAGCTTCAGGGCTGCATGATATGGACATAAAATGTAATGTTTGATAAAGCTGTTAGCTATTATAATGACGATATTAGAAGTGATAAACGATTATTAAAATAGTGTGTGCATCTGCATATGTCGCACGCAGCGAGACAAACACTGAGCATCAAAAGCTATATGACTGCTAATGACGCCCCCTTGTGGAAAACTTGTAGTCTGTGAAACGTGAGTGAGTTCCATGAGGTCAGTCAGGATTCTCCAAACAGTATCATAAAAATATCAGTTTAGTATCAGCATAGGCTGATACTCAAGGTTTCAATATTGGCATCGTTATCGGTCCAGAAAAATTGGTATTGTGACATCTCTAGCATAGAGTCTTGTTTGGCAGAAATAAAAAATAAACATCCTTTACATTTTTGCCATGTTTTGTCTTTAAAAAAATAACAGACTTGAATCTGCTGACACAGAATGAAAAACTAAAGTAAATGCAGTTACATAATTTACACTTGATAATTACACTGCACAGCACAATAACAACAACTAACAATAATCCAAGGACTTCTTAGGGTTAATGCCTGAAACATCATATTAGCTAGATTTCTAACCATTCATATTTCTAACATTAATCAGTTTGTTTTGTTATGTAGAGGGTTCCTCAAACTCTGGCTTAGAGAAGCTTTGACATTGAGTGGTTAAGTATGATGTGAAAGCAAGTGAATGCATTGAATTTGTGTTTGTGCACAGCCCTTTACAACCTGTCACCTTTAGTCAGTGCTTTCACGCTTCTTAACACCTTACTGCTCTCTGTTAAGAAACTTCAGGGAACGGAAGCTGCACAAGTCAAGATTTCAATTCTGGAAAATCTCATTCTCAAAAGCCTATTATATTCTTTCCTGAAAAAAACTGTCACACTGTCAACCGCCTGATGTTAACTTACTGTCTTACATACTTACTTACAATTGTTTGCAGTTTACCTGTAAACTGTATTCAGTATTTAGGATGGCTTGACAAAGTTACTGCTCTTTGTTTTACTGTTGTTTTACTCTTCAATTTTTACGGGTTGCAAATCTTGAATACCACAAAACTCTGCAGGATCACACAGTCTATACAAGAATAGTGCTCTTTGAATAGTGTGCTTCTGAGACCGACTGTAGGTTTCGTAAAGTGTTCATTCAAACTTTTTTCCCTATAAGAAATGAATGGTGGTATGTTGAGAGAATTAAAATCTGTCACAAATCGTATAACAAAGGACATCTATTACACTACACCTCAGACATTACATACAGACACACATACATACTAGCATATTACTGCTGTCAGAAGAAAACCTTGTATCTCCAAAATGGTAACTTTATAGGAAAAGGAAAAAACTTACTTTACTTTTAATGTAAATCAAGGGAACCAGACATTTTCCCAAGTAATTTTGGGCCATTTCTTTTGGTCCATTCTTCATGAAATTTACACACAATATAAAGGGCATCAGACATTTTCAGATTACATCAAAAACTGAAAAACAACAAAAACGACAAAAATGGAGGTGAACAAGGTTTTCTTCCAACAGCAGCCATACATACACATATTACCAACCACCTATAATACCATAGCAACAGCGTAGTAACACCTTAGTAACCATGTGGGAAAACATAACAATGGCCAAGCAACGTCTTAACAACCACCTGTATACAAATCAGCAATATTTAATACCTCAAAACTTATTGTGACTTGGGTACACATTTTGCTGTAAAGTGCTCAGCTGCTTTGCATTGTAGCTACCAGTCAGCAAGGATCAGTGATCTCTCACTTTATAAAAAACACTTCACTACAGCTGTGTTTATGGTGAACTTATTTGAGACCTATTCATTTATAACCATATTCGTTCCGTTATTAATGAGGGCTGCAAACTTTCTGTGAATGAGGCACATGGAATTTACTTTCACACTGCTTTCACACTTTCATTCTATACCTCTCAATTTATACACAGACGTATTCTAAATAAATGACCCAGTAACATTCTACACGAAGGCTATCTACTTAGGGACTTCATAACATATACAGAAGCACTGAAAAACGTATTTACAAGACTGTACTTAGATTTTTATGTACAGAATATGCCAGTAATCATAAGACGGCATAAAATATTGTATCGACATAAGAGGCCTTAAAATAAAGTGACTGATGTTTATTCCATTTATAAAGTGTTATAAAGCAGCATTAACATTACGCTTCACTGGAATAAAGGGGCCCATTTCTGAAAAACAGCCCCAGATCATTATCCCTCCTCTGCCAAATTTTAATGTTGGCAATATGCATTTCAGCAGGTTGCATTCTCCTGGCCTCCACCATACCCAGATTGTCCATCAGACTGGCAGATAGTGAAGCATGATTCATCACTCCAGAGAACCTCTTTCCACTGCTTTACATCACTCGCATTATGCACAGTGATCTTAGGATGGCTTTACATGGTGAACTTTCATGCAACTCTATAAAGTCATCCGTAAGGTGTGACTTAATTGCGGCATTTTTATTGTCTTCAAATAATTTTTCCAGCTGTCATTATCATTTCCAGCTGTCATTTTTTTTAATGTATCTATCTGCAGTTCCTTACTATATATTACTATATACTATATATATACTATATAATGATTTGAAGATGAGTGTTCAAGTAGCCGTTACAGTTGATGCCAGTTGACATGGTCATATGATGCATGAATATTTTACGCACACACACACACACACACACACACACACACACACACACACACAAGGGCTTCAGATAATGATTTTTATGTCCATTACTGATTAATCAGTGTATTTTTCAGTTTGTTAATAATTATCTTTAAATATTTAATACTATATTCAAAATCCTGTTTGAATAAACATGAAAAATGCATTATCTCCTTTTGCACAACACTTTTTCAAACGTGAAACATCTACTTTACATTCTAAATCATATTTACAAAAACACACACACACAAAAAAGACTCAAGGTCTTCTATTCCACAGAATCAACCTGTTTAGTAATAGAATTCATTTGTTTCCAACTATTTTTTAGTACTGATATTGTTATATTGATTGATGCTTTGTTGCAGTCCTGATGTATACGATATGCCTTAGCCAGTTTCTGGTTCTGATGATTAAAAACACTGAACCAGTGCATAAATATGGGGAAACAGAACTGTTCAAGTTTAAAAGATTCTGTTATTTTCCACCAGGCTTACATACAATTCAGAGCGGCAGGTCTATGTCTAGGAAAGTCCATTATTTCTTAGAGTACATAAAACATACCTTCCAATTAAAAACTGGGAATTAATAAAAAAATATTTAATTTAAAATGCTAATGTTAAATGCTATGTGAAAAAGCTGAAATTCTAAATAATGTCATGATCTTTATTGCTGATGATGCTTCCCAGCAGACCACGCACTACTTTAATGAATACTACTGTATTGGTCCACAGCCTCACTTAAATTGAGGATAATACTCAAAAATAGGTTCCTAAATGGTCCTTTGCCTGGATGTGTGTGGTTCTAGGAAAAACATTTAACTCATAGAGAACATTTACATTATGTGGAGGTTCTTAAAACTGCCCAAAGCAGTTCCTCTATGGTATAGCTTCAAAGAACCCATTTTGGCACCTTTATTTTTTAAGTGACATGTGAAATCATTCCAACATTTCCTCAAAAAGACCAACACAAACACACACAACATGACCTCAGAGCTTGGAGCCCCATCCATGAGCGTTCCAAACAGCTGGACAGTACTGCTAAGCTCACACCCAGCACACATCTAGCCCAGTCTAGGAGGTCCTCTGGCAGCTGGCTTGTGGCAGGCCAGACCTCAGCAAGCTGGCACTGCACCTGTGCTGGGCAGGCAGCCTGTGGACTCATTTCTCCCCACACGTCTTCACATCCTCTCTGTTCATTTTGCTCCACTGTCACTTTGTCCATACAATGGCCAATCCCTGTGCAGCTAGCAGCCTAGCTCAAGCCTGCATGCTCTTCCTGTCAATGCTTTTTGGAGTCCAGCATAGTCTTCCCAGTAAGCCTCTTTAGGCTGCCAAAGCTTGCTTACAGGAAAAAGGACTCAAGTCCAAAGGAGGAATTGTCGGGACTTCTGTGTTGGTGTCTAGTTTTTGAAAAAAAAAAAATGCCCTGCATCTCATGAGCTTTCACACGTGCAGCCATTACTGTGGAATTACACTATTTGGGAGCTGTTTCTCCGAGAATTTTTCATTTTGGGCTAATCAACATGTTCAGATTGAGCAACACAGACTATGTAGTTAAGGATAACTAAATGAGCAGGGAATGATAACTCAGGGCATGAAGATTAAAGAAGGAAGCTGAAGCTGACTGAAGCTTTTTAGATTGACACTGACGTCATGATTTTGGAAGAAATATTTTGCAACTGGAGAAATGCCAGAATGAATCCCAAACAAGCTCACAAAATCCAAGATGATTTGTGTTGAACTAATCTGCTTCATCCTCAGCAGTTTACAAAGGCTATAAGTAAGCTGTGTGGAGTTTGTCACTTTCTAAGAAGGACAAGAAACACAACAAGACGCTCGATCAAGCATTTGTGCAATGGGCCCTTTTCACACTCTGATTCTATTCAGAGGAAGTAGCGACAAAGCAGGTAAAAACACATCCAGTTAGCCTGCCGGCCGTTTCAAAACATGGAAGTAAGGCGCTTCACTAGTTGTACAAGAAAAAAGGATAGAGTATATTAAAGGATATATACTATTCTTCGTAAATTACATTTTTGACTTTCAGTGTAAGTTACTTTAACATGGACAGCTAACACAGCTAACCTTGCAAGCTAAGTTAGCTAATCTGATGGGAAATTGTTGGCTTGTTTTAATATTTATATATTTAACATATTAATGTTTTTATGTTTTATATGTCAAGAATGAGGATGGTGAGGGCCAGACCGTACAATCGGAAGAATGACAAACCTCAGAAAGTACAGGTTTGACGCAGTTACGGCTAGAAACGACAAAAGAGCTGCGGCTGAAGCATTATTGTATTGAGCTGGATAATCAAAGACGTCAGCTACGAGCATTAGCCAACAAATGGGTTTAAATCTGCCACTGCAGTGCTTTGTCAGGCTGCTTTTGCAATATCAGTAAACTGCTAGACTTTCAACTTCTTACAAAGTAATCCTAAAACATTCAACCTTATTCCACACCTCAGACCATCAAGATTACAGCTACACATCCTTTCAGACCCATACCGTTGAGCTGTCCTCTCACGGTGGAAGGATGGAGAGAAACATCTGCAGATTTTTTCAGATTTGAAGCAAGAGTGGAGCTTGATTTTCTCATCAGGATGGAAGCTTCTACGGTTCGTAGGAGTCCTTTCTTCTCTCAGGTGGATTATTTTACATCTAATCTCACCAGAAATATCATTTTTCAGTCATGTCTCTTTGAAGGGGGGCATAATGTTAGTGACACCTTTAGAACATCTTTTGTTGACAGGACACAGCTATAAGTCATTGGTTTTTGGAAGGATGGAAGGATGAAGAATTAAAGTGGCAGTAGGGTGCACAACAGTAGCGTGGTCTTGCAGAATTCTCAAAGATTTGTTATTATACTTAGAGTTTTCAAGTATTTTTCTGTTAAATATATGTTTCATGCTTTTTTCTAACAAAAAGATTAAATTATACTTAATGGTCATTTGGCTTGAAATGAAAGGGTGGTCTCTAAATTTATGCACAACACTTTAGGTATGAGGGAGGGAAACACCAGTTTCATACATAAAACATGTTTTTTTAGGCAGACCACATTCTATTTACACAGAAAACCTGGCACACAGGGGTACGTCTGGCACACAGCATATACTCCAGAAGTTATAGTGAGTTATAATGAGTTCTCTTCTAAATGGCCTGGCTGCAGGATTAGATCGGTAATGGTGACCAACAGGGACAAAATCGTTTGTCTCAGTAATGCTGTCCTCTTCTGTACCCATATGGTGACTCAGAGAAGTTGCCTGAGGGGGTTTAGCTCTACCGACCCGTCCATGAAAGCATCAGAGCGGGTTTAGACCGCCCCGACTCTTCAGAAGAGGCACTTGGATCAATGGGGAAAGATTTTCAAATGGCTTTGACAAATTGTGAGGTGTCGCTCAGGAAATGGGAGATAACAGCGGGACAAAAATTAAATGTCTGTAAAAGGGCTTTGATCAGAAACTTTCACTCAGGTGGGATTTCCATTATGAGTAGCAGCAGTAGCACCTGGTCGGTTTAGTGGACTTTTTATTTCTCAGCATGTCTACAGTGGACTGCTGGGCCTCTATGTGAAAAATTGTAAAAAGGATGGTGTATATGGAACGGAATTATATAACACACTTCTGACGGTGCGGGCTTCTGGCAGGAGAAAATAACGTATGAACAAATCCACAAAAGAAACATGAAAGACACAGGGACAAAGAGTCTTTTTAAGTCTTGGTTCCATGGTTGAGCAAGTGTATATTAATACATAATATATTTATATATGACAGTAAGTCTCGAAACTTCCAATGCAGTCCAGTGCTGATAGAATAGTGCGCAATGCTAATGATTTGGGAACGCTCAATATATATTGACTGTTTTCTGGGAAGAAAGAAAGTTCATGCAAAACGTCAAGGAAACAACATGCATGACCTTTACTACACTGTTTTACTATTTTATTTACATAAACTGTGGAGCACTCCATTGATTTTATCACTAATTCAATGGCTGAGATGTAAACAACACATCATTCAGAGTGTTTTGGTGTGGAATGGAGGATAGTATAAAACCTTACCAACTCTGATTTCTTTACAGTGGTGGTGATAAGTCCCAGGGGTCACAATATCTACAATAACTGTAATAACTTTTGTAAGTACGCATATAGAGGCATTAAACACTTCGAATGTCTGGTTCCTATCTCTAGCTCTTGCAATCCAGTCTCAGTCTCAAGTTTCTCTAGAATGGAGCATCTCACATCAAACCACTCTGAATGACATCATTTACACCTACCATCTTACAATGTACTCTTGATAAAATACTACTTGAGTAAATGTACAGGTATTCTATTTAGATTTCTACTTGTGTATAAGTACAAACGTACTTGCTTGTATGTACTTAAGTATCAAAAGTAAAAGTACTTTAAGTAGACCTGTGAGGCTACAGATACAAACGTTTTTCACATCTGTAGCCACACAGGCCTCTTAAAACAAGCTGTTCATCAAAATATTATGCAAGATTTATATCTCTATAATATTAATAACAAAAGCACTTCTTCTTTTGATACTTAAGTACTTTTTTACTATTACTCAAGTAGCATTTTACTATGAGTATATCTACTTTCACGCATATACAGAAATATTGTACATTTCATCCACCCCTACTTTTTCTTAATATCGTATCCTCGCTTTCTGCCAACTTTATCTAGAAGATTCACATCATAAATATGTGATAAGAGGCATAAACTGTTATTTATGACGCTTGTCTACAAATGTGGTCACCACAAGTGATGTAGAATTTTGTAGAGGACAAACACAAACATGCTGAAAAGCTGTCATGACCTATTTGTGACCTCACTGTGACCAAAAAGATGCAGCCCTTCTGCAAAGTTATTCTTTTAAATAAATCCCTATAGCAAACACTTTCAATTTCATACTCACAGCCAAAACATGATCCCAGGATTGTATAATACATATTAACCAGCTGACTGTTTGTATTGCCTGGATGGATAAAGTATATAGCCTGAGCATAAATGGCACTACCACATGGTCTGCTGAGCGTAAAATTGCTCCAAGGAGGAACATCAAATGATGTAGAGCAACAAGAATCAAAAAACATCAAATTGCAATCAGCTGGAACCAAGAAAATTGGAAGGCTTTCTCAGAATGCCCTCAACTTTATAATATATAGTCTTTGTGTAAAAGTCAGCTATATGAAATGAAAGTTTTCATCATTAGAGATGACAAAAGCATGGCAAAATTTGATATTGTGGAGGACCTCCACTGACTTTGTCTGTTAATACAATCATTAAAAAGTAAACAAAATCATTCTGAGTGGGATGAAGTTGTAGAGACGCTTGCTGAGTCAGAATTGTTTATGGCAGTGGTGACAGAAACCAGAGATCCAAAGCTTTTAGTGACTCTCAAAGACACCTGACAGAACACTATTACACAACAAATAAAAACACAACAAAAATATTACCTGATGCCTAGGCCATCACTTTAAGATAGGAGATTTTGGTCTAATACATATGTTTAAAATCGTTTTACGGGGAAGAAACACAAATAGTGTCCCAAAAATCACTGTTGTATCAACATTACAAACGAAAACTAAGGAAATATGTTGGTTCACTGGTCATTTTCACAGTAAATAAAATGGCTATATCTGTGTTGTAGTCATTGTGACTCCTGGTTCCTATCATCACCACTGTAAAGAAAGTCTGAATTAATGGGTTTCTCTAAAATGAACCATTGCACATCAAACCATTCTGAATAACTTTATTTACATCTCTACATTCTTAAAAAAATGGCTCTTCAAGGGTTCTTTAGTAAAGAAAATGGTTCTATATGGAACCAAGAACACTCAAAGAACACTTTGCATGATTAAAGGATTCTTTGCATGGTGAAAGCATTGTTCTGATTGATGGAGAGTGTATATAGCACCAAAAAGAGTTCTGCTATTGTTTCGATGTCAAGCTTGTAACAATAGCTTAAAGGGTTCTTTGCATCATGAAATGGTTCTTCATGATGCAAAGAACCCTTTAATCATGCAAAGGGTTATTTGAGTGTTCATGGTTCTATACAGAACTATTTTCTTTACTAAAGAACCCTTGAAGAACCATCTTTTGTGAGTGTGTCCAATTGAATTATGCAAATGTAAGTGTAATTAATTGTGAAATTTACTATGTAACTGAACTACACAATAGTAGACCGAAATGGAAGTAATAACTCTCAACTTCTAAGGGGTGAAAGCATTAGAAAACCACTCTTAAAGTGCTCAGGGTCATGCTGATGCTTCAAGTCAGCTCTTTTAATAACCGCAACCAGTGGATATAACTACTGGTCCATACACTTCAGAGATGATATTAATAACTATCTACCCTGACTGCTTGAAGCTCAGCATAGCTGCTTAGCCCCAGGGGGTCTGGGCTAGTCAGAAGGCTGTGTCTGACCACACTGCCTGACCCTGCTGTGATCCATCCAGGGGCTTGTAGGAGTTGTTTACAGGGAATTGATGTCACTTCAAATCAGCCAAAGAACCATGTGAAGTCCAAGTCAAAAAGTTTAGCTTAAACCTTGCATAATAGCCTAAGTTCTGTTACTTTAAAACTGTTGATGTTACACAACAACAAGCCGGTGCTCTTTCATCGGAACACCTGAAAACACAGACCAGCTGGATATGAATGTTTCTCAATGTAAAAAAAAAAGCAAACCTTGGTGAAAACGTAAAAAAACATCAACAATAACTATGACCAGAATTCTATGCAGTGGATGTCTTTAATGAGACATTTTTAAAGCAGTAGTTCAGCAAAACAAGTAGCTAACACATAATAAATAGCTACAATTAGCATTGTGCAAATGCTGTATGCCTGAACCATCTCTTCAACTTCGCCAAACTTAAGTAATTTCAAACAGACTTGCTTATGTTGTTTCTTACGCTAACACTCTGCTATCTATAAATATACACAAAAGTCCATCGCATAGCTAAGAACAGAAGTATCAAGTGTTGTCTGTACTTTTGCATATTTTTAAGGACATTTTAAAGATAGAGGTTGAAATAGCATAGTGGGTATTATCACAGCACTCTCAACACGACATTCACTTGCCTGTGTAACATGGTTTAATTGTAAGTCGCTCTGGATAAGAGCGTCTGCCAAGTGCATTAAAGTTCTAAAGATGTTCTACAAATAATGGTAGGGGAGAGCAGGGCACAAAATAAACTGTAACATGAATACCTAAACAGGTGCAATTAGAATGTGCTTTTAGTCATGTTCCTGTATTCTCAGAGCAACGTCATCTGTGAATATTGACATCAGTTTGGTAGATCTTCCTCAAGAGACGAGTATGGTTTTACGATTGTTATACCATAAAAGCAACACTCATAAGTGTTTTTCAATTACTGAGTTGTATAAGTCACAGAATTCACAACTATATCATTTTAATCACCCTTTTGGCTGTAATACAGTGCCGTTCTGAAGCAAGTAAACAACTCACAGTTAGTCAGGCTAAAGTACAGCCTCCACACGGCAGGGTTAGTTAATGTAGTGTTAATGCACTCAGCACTTGACAAAAACTGCAGGAAAAACTGTACTTTTGTTTCTTTCAAAGCCATTTTAAAACTACTACTTTACTGAATTCTCAATGTGAACTCAAACCGTGATTGGCTGATTCTTCTGTCACTTCCTACTTATGTTAGTAGTTAAATGTAAGGTCTTCTGTTCATCTCCTGAAGGCCTAACCAATAGAAGAGCTAGTTTGGCTATATTCTCCTAGATACCACAGGCAACCCAACTAACCAAAACCTAACAGTGAAATAAGAGAATTAGTACAGTACTTGCAGGTATTAAATATACTACACATTGCAGATGTATTTTTCCCTATCATTAGGCCTTCAGAGAAAGCCTAGAAGGCTTTGAGGGTTTTTCACTGCTGGATACTCAACAGAACAGTTGTGTGTGAATAATTTGTTGATGACTTGCATGTGTGACCAAACATGTTAGTAAACATTGAACAAAAGATCATTCAATCCACATCCAGGGCTCCAGACTAATGCCATCCCAGGGACGATAAAAATTTGGGACACTTCAGAGATGATTAACTTGTGTGCAAGTTAAAACTTTACATCTGTAAAACATCCTAAACAGTCCTAAAATAAGAAACAGTAATGTTTAATCCAGAAACTGTTTTTTATTTGCTTTACAAGTCGCATACTTGCTGGCATAATGCTGATTTCCATTAGCCTGCTTTACCAGAACCAGTCATACCAGACTTAAAAGTGGAGGCTTTTTCTGAAAGAAGAATGATCTCTTTCTGTGTATAACACCAAAGCCTTGGTTACTTGTATAAAAAAAAAATACACCACCCATGTAATTTTGAAAACATATTTGAGCAAAAAAGATCAACTCAAATGTAATAAACAAATTTCCAACAAATGACCTTACATAGTTCCAATGCAACAACATTATATATGGCCAACCTGAAAATGTAATAAATTCCCCAAAAATGTAATAAGGAATTACATTATCAGGTAAAAACATTACTACATTATCAATTAAGACATTGTATTATGTTAGTGGATCACTTCTTACAATAAATCTTTAATACATTTTTGGGGTTATTACATAATTGGGAAATTATTACAATACTGGATTTTTCTGATGGTCAATCATACTTTCAGACAGCTGAAAATATTTTTTGGGATAGCCCTGGGACAGTTAGTTTGGAGCACTGCACGTCGTCTTCTTACTGGTGAAATTTACCATGGGGCTACTTCAGGAGGTATCACACAAACAGTAAAACAGGTCAGTTTACCTCATTTACAAATGAGAAAATGAAAAAGAAAATAACGTCACAGTAAATCTTGTGCTGGGTTTTATGCATTGGGGACCAAATGTCTTGGCTGCTTTTGGATCAACTACATTTGGGGCGAGAGAAAGATTGTATAAATTTGACTTTTTGTCAAGCCATTCCTTTATCCAGGCCTGTAGCTGGCCTGCATGACTAAGTGTCAGTGAGGAGAGGAAAGGGGGGGGGGGGG
>JAILXH010114867.1:5317-28034 GCA_023558415.1 Piaractus mesopotamicus
GGGAAGAGGCGTTGTTTCATTTTTTACATTTGAATTTTGACAGCTTTCTAGCTTGGGGGTTCTCTTTGATAATGCAGTTTCAAAAGCCTTATTAGAAAGTGCCAACACATATAAGGTAAACTCCATTTAATTTTCATTTTGACACCATTGTTGCATAATCATATTAAGTATATCCATGCAGTTCCGGAAATACATTTTAATTTAAATAAATTTAAATAAATAAATGTGCAGTATTGTATTGAATTAGCATTTTCATTTTGAACCCAACATTACATGTAAGCGGGAAATGTAAATGTAAACATTGAAATACATTGCCATTTTACATATTGTATTTTAATTAAAATTTTGCTACTGATCTGTTTCCATACTGATACAAGATCAGATTGAAAAAGAAATTATTATTATTATTATTATTATTATTTTTGAAAGATGAGTTAAAACAAATCCTACGTATTGGAAAGTAAAGCACAGGGTTATCTCGTGGTCATAATCCTCTGACTAATGTCGCTATGAATGTGCTGAAGGTCTTGACATTGATATGACTAGATGTGAAACAAATGTATTTGTTAAACGTGCCATTTACTTACTTGATCCTGACATATTTGATGTGTCAGTGTCTTGTACAAAACATTTATAATAGTCAGTGCTGAATATTGTTTGTATTGTAAATATCTTGATATTCATGCAAAAGAGAAGTGAATGTCTTCAAAGTTGGTGTTTCTCTAAAGGAAGTTTTTTTTTTTTTTGTAAGTGAAATGACAGCCTGGCGCTGATTCACATTTGACACTTCAAATGTTTCTGTCTGTTTTCTACAAAATGTTACACAAAAGATGTAAATAATATAAACAGGATGGACAATAGAAGTATGTTATTGTGTATGTTGCAGTATGTACTGTATGAATGTATTTGTTCATGAGATAACAGCAGATTTTTTAAAGTCATCCGTCTTCTTTGATTACTTAGTGTTTGCTTATGCACAGTGTACTTAAACATTCAGAAGTATGATATAACCTCACCCAAAGCGCACAGGCGCAGCAGGATACAGTGTCCTGGTCTTTCTGTTCCGCTCTACTGCTTTACAGTGCTCCACTGTGTTTTATTACAGACACCTGGGACAAACCTATAATCAGAAGTAATTTATTTTTATTCATATTAATAAACATGAGTGTCATAGAGTGTCATAGAAAAAGTCATTTTCTTGTTTACGCAAAAAGAACAGGTACCAAGGAAAGTCTCTTATATCAGAAACTAAACATGTCTATGCATTTATCTGATCCTATGCATGTATCCTAGAGGATGATCTCTCATGAACAGCAACAGTCAGTAGCTTAGAAACAGCAGGTCAGGATATAGCAACATGCAGTTAGAAAAATTCTATATGAGGCAAATTATTTATAATAATCATTTATAATCACTCATTATCATTATTTATAAAATCATTTATTTTTTGGACTGACCCTACATATGTGTAACTGAATCTGACCAAATCAAACCTGAATCCTGGAGAGCTAAGCAAGCCTAGGTTTCACATGAGCCCTTGGGGAGTGGTAACTACTTTGACAGCAGAATAAAGCAGCTGTGTGAATAGGCAAATTGTACACAAAGAACATTTAGAACCGTTGAGAACTTGGGGAAGGTCCTCACTAAAGTCACACTTCATGCACAGGGTGTCATACGCACTGATACAGCAGAAGTCATGAGGCTGGGTTGGACGCGAGGTCTAGTTTTGGTCCTGACTGTTACAGTAATGCTTCTATATGTAGCCTCAGTTAGGAAGGAGATCTGGACCCGTGAGCAACATCTCTATCAAGCCCAACAGGAGCTTTCTGTCCTCAGACAGGACATTCTGCACAGGCTGGAGGGAATAGACACTCAAATACACGCAATTGGTGAGAAAACGACTAATATTTCATTCACCCTCTTTCCTAAATCACAGTTAAAGATCTTGTTAATGTTCCGCTCTTAAGCATTCAAAATTGAAGGCAGATAAAAAGTATTTTGCTTTATCTGACCTAAAAGAGTAATTTGGGATCTTTCCAAAAAAGTTGAACTTTAAGTCTAGTGGTGTTTAAGAACATGTCATGAATCTGATGTGGACTTTTTCATGGGACCTTTCTCTAAAAAAATAAATTGGAAAAACGTATTGGTGAATGAAGCCCAGTGTTTCTCAATGAGCAATTACAAGGATTTTAGGTATTTTACTGTCTGCGGTGCGTAATATCAACCAAAGGATTCAATCCAGAGAAATCTCGGTGTGTAATGGACTTGTCTCAAAAGAGTTATTTGGGATCAGATGATTAGATGACATGAACAGAATGTTCTTTTTGCATGAAAATTGAAGAACTGGCTTTTAAAAAAATTTATTTGTGTCAATAGATTTTAGTTAATGACCGTCTGTAGCCTTGCCATGTCAGTGCTCTTTCAATCTTTTTGAGAAGAACATTCCTTGAATAATGCATATTAAGTCTCATGTTCAACCACAGTAAGCCAGCATTAAAACTTTTAAGCCATGTTAAAGGGCAGCAACAGTGCAAGAGACACTTAAGTTGTTCAGCCTATGGTTGTGTGCAAAAGTTTGGGCACCCCTGGTCAAATTATACGGTTTGTTTTCTGTTTTTCTGAGAAGAAAGTATATATCCTCTACAGATAACACACTTCTGTACATTTTAATGCACAATTATTTGCTGAATTTAACATATTGGGGAGAAAAAATAAAGCAAAATGTGTGCAAGAGTTATGGCACAGAAATGTTTTATTTCATGTTTGATGTATATTAAATAAATAGAAATTGCACGTTAAAATTTGCAGAAAAATGCAGTTTGTTCCGTGTTGAGGATGTGTTAACTGATTGCCCTTAGAAAATCAGTAAAACATGCAATTTAACCAGGGGTTTTCAAGCTTTTGCACATTGTGTATTGTATATTGTATATTGTGAACTTAGCTACATCTCTACCTTCATAAGTAAAAGTTCTTCATCTGTTAAAGAATTTTCCTCCACTGTAGGTCTACAAATCATTTTGAAGAGGCAGATAGTATTCAGCTGTTCAGTTGATTTCTTGGACATTGTTCATTTTCACCAGGAGCAAGAGATTTATGATGTATAGACTGCATAACTGCTTCAGCTACTTACCATTGATCTTTTACACTACTTTCTCAGTTCAGTCTTCCCACATTGACCAGAGGGATGCACATGCAGTTACACAAAGTCCAACACTGAAAAGGGACAGGAGGGCAGCTCAGAACCTGTTCCCAAACTCTGAACTGTTTGAGAAATGGCATCCCGACCTGTCTGAAGAAGAGCAGCGAAAAGCAGAAGAGCTTTTCCAGAGATATGGATATAACGTCTTTCTCAGTGATAAGATTCCCCTAGACAGAGAACTGCCTGAGACACGAGACCACAGGTCAGCCTTAGTCTGTGCATTTTTATCAATTTGAGCACAGAACTCTATTCTTGCTGCGGCTATGACTCCATCCTACTAACTACTCAATGTCAACAAATAACTTGTGTTTTCATAGGCAAATTGTCAGATGCCCTTGTTTTGAGTAATCTAGCATTGTTTGACATCTACAGATATGCATGCAAAAACAATTTCGTTTTCATGCTTTAGGTGTTTAACCAAGGAGTATCCTTCAGACCTCCCAACCATCAGTGTCATTTTGATATATCTGGATGAGGCTCTGTCTGTGATTAAAAGAGCCATTTGCAGCGTGATCAACAGAACTCCTGCCCATTTGCTCAAGGAGATCATTTTAGTGGATGACCAAAGCACCAACGGTATGCCTATACTTCATTTCAGAAATAATTGTTTTAGACCGCATGTCTAACGATTTCCATAGTCTTTAGATAAACCCAATAAACACATACAGTGAGGAGGAACAAGTGTTCAGACACTTTTGATTTAGTTATTAATGTACTTCCAGTCCATATATGCACTGTCAGATGAATGATACAAACCCATTTCTAAAAAGCTGGAACAGTGTGTGAAATGCAAATAAAAACAGGACGCAGTGATCAGAAAATCCACTTTATTCTGTATTTACATAAAAACATGAAGAAAAAATTCTGTATTTACATGAGTACAAAGGCTAGATATTTCATGTGTTAACAGCTTCATTGTTTCTACATAAATATATACCCATTCTGTAATTGATACCTGCAACATATTCCAAAAAAAGTTGGGACAGAGGCCATTTAAGACAAGGGACGTTACATAGTAATTTTTTTTAAAAAAAAACAATTTTTAAAAATTATTTATTTTATCTTAAACAATCATGCTTGGGCATAAAAGAAGCATCCAGGAAAGACTCAGCTTTTTAGTAAAGATAAGTCAATACTCACCACTTTGACAAAAAAATGCATCAGTCAATAATCCAGTAGTTTAGAAACAATGTTCCTCAATGAGCAATGGCAAGGATTTTAGGTATTTCACTCTTGATAAAGGTGTTTCATATCATCAAAAGATTCAGGGAATCCAGAGAAATCTTGGTGTGTAATGGAACAGGCCGAAAACCACGAATTAATGCCCTGACCTTCAACCTCTCAGATGGCACTGCATTAAAAACCAACATGTTTTTGTTATGGATGTCATCTCATGGGCTCTGGAATACTTGTTGAACTGTTGTCAATAAAACCCATTTGTCACTGCATCCACAAATCATTGCTGTCAGAATAAAATCGTGTATCTCCAAAATGGTAAGAAGTTAATTAGTCAAAACATTAAATCTCTTCTCTTGTACTGTTTTAAGTTGATTACAGTTAAAAAAGATGGACAAATCATTGCTGTCTGTTTTCAATTTTTCCTTTTGTGTAAAAGTAACTTTTTGCAAAGCAAGCAGTATTCACTCTAAAAGAGCTTCACGTTGACCTGAAAGTAGCAGGAACAGCAGTTAGACAGAGAACAATAAGCAATAAACTGCACTGCAGTCATCACCGTTCCCATACCCTGCGCAGAACTTTTCTGCTTTTTCTGCTTTCAATATTAAATGTACTGCCTTCACAGAGGATTTACAAGGAAAGCTGAATGCCTTCATCGATTTCATCCACGAGACTCGTCCAGGCCTGGTGAAGAAGGTGAGGCATGCAGAGCGGATGGGCCTGACTCAAGCACGCCTCTCTGGTTGGGAGGCAGCCACAGGGGATGTGGTTGCTATCTTCGATGCCCATATTGAGGTCCATGTTCGGTGGTAAGCCAAGAGCCAGCACTGGCAAGCATGTATAATACTGTATATTAAGATCTAATGAAAAACTCATGATCTACAGACAGGGTGCTCAATTACAGTCCTGGAGGGTCAGAGTCCAGCTCAGTTAACCATCAATGTTATCTGTAATTGAGCACCCCATATTTACAGTATAAAGGCACAAGAACAGCTCCAACATGCACTTACCTTCTGCTCATTTAAGGGCTGAGCCTCTACTTGCTCGTATCCAAGCTGACCGCAGGCTGGTGCTGAGCCCAGTCTTTGATAGGGTGAATTTCTACAACATGGAAGTGACTCCATATTCAGCTGCAGCTCATGGTTTTGACTGGGCTTTGTGGTGTCGGTATGTTTTCTTCAAACAGGAATGGTATGATCGCAATGACCAATCACTGCCTGCCAAGTGAGTGTCTTTGTTTATTCCTGCATTCCATGATTTTGTCTGATAGCTTTTCCTCCAGAATACACTAAGAACATATTTATACACTACGAAGTCACACTATAAGAGATGGCACTGAAATGATATCGGAAGGAGAAGAGAACGATTCTAGCCTGAAATACCACACACTTACACTGTGAGACGTCACACTGTTAGTTGTTTATTTCTCTGCTTCAATTAAAACACTTAATAGTTTTTAAGAAAGAAATATTGGAGCAGTACCAGTACTGCAAAAAAGCAGTATTGTGCCATTTGTAGTTACAAGTTGTAAGACAGCACAGAACCATTTAAGAACATTAATAACCTGGTAGGAAAACTTTTATCAACTCATGGAACTATCACCACACCACTTGTAATTGTAAATGTCATTAGGCTTGCACATTTTTATTAATGGCATGATGCCCTTTGGTAAACCAAACCAACTTAAACTATTTAAATTCTATTGTAACAAAACAGTGCTGTAAAATGAAATATGTAAACTATATCTGTCCATTCCCTTCACCAGGAGTCCCTCTGTGATGGGTATTCTTGTGGTAGATCGCGTTTTCTTTGGAGAGATTGGAACACTTGATGGAGGAATGAAAACATATGGTGGGGAGAATGTAGAGCTAGGCATCAGGGTGAGCTGCTGATCATATTAATTTATTTAAGTAGTACCAAAGTACTATTTCCATTATTTACCCAACAACAGGCTTAGCATAGCATAAATTGCTTTCAAAATTTCTGCATTATTCAACGGTTCAGCGGTTAACAAAGAAAATTATTCAGAGTGGTTTGATGAGAAATGGCTCACTGTAGAGAAACTTACTCTTCATAATGGTGGTGATTGGAACCAGAGTCATAATGTCTACAAAAGCTACTATAACTATTTTGTTTACAATGGCCTGGCAACATCTTAGCAATCACCTGGGGTAACATATAAACATTTTAACAACCACCTGGAAATTCATAACAATGGCTTTGTCAGGACAACGCTTCCAGTTTTATTAACCATCCAAAACGACTAGTGAACTACGACTGGTGAGCTACATGTATCGTCTGAGTTTTTATATGTAATGCTGATGGCATAATGCTAATGGCAAAATAATAATACATCTGAAAACCTAAGGTTTATACACACTGTATGTATATCTCCATACTGAATGTTTTTTTTTAAGTATGTTTATTATCATTATACTTGTACAGTACAACAAAACTCTTCTCCTCAGAACTTAGTAGACCCAGGTACTGAACCCACAACCCAAGTTTCAAGTCTGCCTAGAGTGCCAACCACTAAGCTGCCACCTTTAGGCTAAACCTTATCTCAAAACTATAAAGCAGTGTTTAAGGCATCAGGCAACATCTTTGTAACCATTTCATATAATAACTTTATGGAAGGTGGCTTTTAGAAGCATTTTTATATGTCTGGTTCCTGTGCTGCAAACAATTCTGATTCTGTAAAAGCATTTCACCTCAAACCACTCTAAATGACTTTTACATCTCAACAATTTTAATTATGAGGATTTCCCCTTTAAAGGTGATCAAGAAGAATAGTCAGGTATTCTATGGCAAGTATCTAACTTTCTGCAGGATTTAGTTTGAACCCTAATCTGTTACACCTCAGACATCCCTGATTTGTTGGAACAGGTGTGTTAGATTTGGGATGGAACTGAACAAGCAGGCAGGTAGAGGTCAAGAAGGAGGACGGCTGACCTGTGTATGTGTGTATGTTTATATATATGTGCGTGTGTGTGAGGGTGGACAACATGCACAGGCTGTTGACTGGCTACAGCTGCTAAAGGAGAAAAAATATATTTCTGGCTGCTTTTTGTAAGTTCCCAAGCAAACAGACTAGTCCTTAAAGTATTCACTGAAACCATGACTGTTTCTCTGTTGTGTTTTATTGTCCACAGGTGTGGCTGTGTGGAGGCAGTATTGAGATCATTCCGTGTTCTAAAGTGGCGCACATTGAGAGAGCACACAAACCGTATGCACGGAATCTTGGTGAGTTAATAAAGAGGAATGCTCTCAGGGTGGCAGAAGTCTGGCTGGATGAATACAAGATCAATGTCAACGCAGCCTGGAACCTTCCAGCAACGGTATGGTACTGTAGTCTGTACACTAGTGCAAGAATAAACAATGGTCCTCTCTCGCTCAAGAGATTCAGTCTCAAATCGTCAAAGTTCTGATTTCAGATGTTTGCTTTTGAATTTGTGAATAGAACAGAAATGGTTCACCATAGAAGTGCCATGAATGACCACTGTGTGTATTGTGCTCATGTTTTAATCCTCACTTTGCAAATAACCTTTTCTAATCAAAGGCAACCTAAATGGTGCCTTTGTGTTCATGACTGAGGAACAAATGCCTCTTGTTTCCTCCAGGACCATGGCATAGACATTGGAGATGTGTCAGAAAGAAAGAGACTGAAGGAAAGGCTGCAGTGCAAGCCCTTTAAGTGGTATTTGGATAATGTCTATCCTCAGCTAGATCCACTGGATGACCTGCTTGGTTATGGCGTGGTGAGTGCTCTTTATAAAGCTGGTCACAAACCACTGAAAAGGAAAGTAATCTATGTTGAGATGGCACAAGGGCACTATTTCTTTTCCGATACAGATATTGAAACTTTGATTACAATACAATATTGCTTCTTTAAAAACTTCTAAGCTTAATTGAAGCTCTTTACTAAAGATGATCATCTAAAAGTAGGCCATCATCTTCAAACTACTCACTCTACTGCCCAAAAGGGAAATACACATCAAACATCACATCAAACAGTGTGAGTGAGTGCCGTTCCAAGATTGAATCAGATTCATTCTTTTTTCCCTCCAATTTTCGATCCAGCATGTTCCCAAAAACTGAAACCCATCGACAGTGGTGATTCTAGGACTGTATACATGGGATGGTCATTGGGCACCTAAGGCACATATTTCAGGTGGTCCAAAAATATGTGTAATTATCAAATATTACTCAAAAAACAAGATGAATATTCCATTTTTTTCTTTTTCTATGTGGAAACAAATTATAATACTGACACATTCAACAGGTAACTCATTACTTTGAGTGTTTTTTCCACCAAATTAGGCAAATATAATTGGATTTGGCAAGGGAAAATGTGCTTTTGCAGGTGGACAAAATTTGGACTCTTTGGCCATGATTTTGGCAAGTTTTTAAAAAGTATATAAAAGTAATAAACTGCCTTGCTTAATAAAGCAGCTGATATTCTTCCTACCCGTCATTAGTTGTAATCTTTGACAAACATTTTACATGTTGGTGGGTTTTGAAAAATACAGAAACAATCTGGCAACCCTACACACCTAAAGTTGACACAATGCATGGTCTACGAATCTTACATGCACTAGGCTCTTTAGTTTGCTCACATTTTTAAACTGAGGGTTATTAACTAAAAAGTGATTATAATGTGACAAAGTTGGCAAGGACTGTGTTTTAATAAAGCTGTCGATAACAGAGAGAGAAATCGGAATTATGATGCTGGAAGAAATACAAAATACTTGCTCTCATTTACTTTATATCAGCATTCCTGGAAATGAATGAATTAGAAAGAGACAGTGCTAGCTGGCTGCCGTTAAAGGGAGGACATGGAGAAAACATTACATTCATGCTGCAGTTTTGTCAAACTGCACCTTACCATATTATCTTATCATATACCTGATAACCTTATCATATGCTGAAGGACTTTCTCTTACTTGAGTGGGTGAAAGCGTTCCAATCTGCCAGTTATGCGAAACTAGGTGGCCAATCAGATTTCAGGAGAAGCCGGTGCCACCTTGTTTTCAGCACTGACTATAGATAGGCCTACTGATATCCTACCTTTGTGTATTGTGTAAGGAATTGCAGTAAAGAATGTATTTCACATGGCGGTGCAATGCTCTTGCATGTATTGATGGACAATGTATTGTTATGTACAAATGTGAAACAGTTAACACTGTTTCACATTTGTGAAAATCACATTAGTGATTTTGGCATTACAAATTAAAAACTTCCTATTGTCACATTCAATTACAAACACAGTTGGTCAACAGTCTGAAGACAGATGTATGTGTTGATCAAGGACTCCTTTCAGGCAACACTCCCATCTTATATGTATGTCATCGCCAGTTTTCACAGGTCAGCTCTCCTCTCTTTACTGTACATCCTTGTCATTATCTCCAGTATGTTTAGGAAACAAATTAGTTCATCACTATTTTTCCCCTCTTCATTCTGAATCATTACAGGCCTGTGGCTATAGAAAACGTGGAGACATTTATATTGGACTGAACAATTTTCAGGAACAACGCTGTTTGGCTGACCCTGGTTCAGGGACACTACCTGTACTACACAAATGTTCAAAGCAGCAAATCTACAAGTACTGGGACTTCAAACAGGTGATCACACAATGACTCCATAAAAGTAAAAAGCCTGGGTATGAAATCTGCAGTGACGGCCATACATTTAAAGTAGGCTGCCTTATGTTCTGACACAAAAAATGATTAATCAGCTCTACCTTAATAGGGACTTTCACTGATGTTTCAAAATTGAATTAACTCTTGAGATATAAACAAAGTCAGAGTGTTTTGATGTGAAATGGTGCATTGTTCAACTCATTGTTTTCTTTTTTTGCTTTACAACATCTTGCATGCACTTCTCCACCATGAATGTAGTTGTAAACACGCTTTAGGCCCAAATCTTTTTGCAAAATTTCTACAAAATAGTGTCTTAGGCATCAGGCTGGCTTACTGTGAGGTAGCTTTAAAGTAATAGCAATAACATACATGATTTTCTACTGAGCCCAAATGCAGCCAATCAGCCAAGACATGTTTGGTTTCCAAATTTTGCTTCTTTAGTTTAGAACTGGAGCTGCTACAGCATCAGTGCTAACAAACACTGGAAGTAAATCACCATCCTGTTTCCACAAATATATGCCAAAATGTTCATACATTTGCTTCAAATTATGTCAATAAGCTACGTAAACTAAATAAATAAAATGGCACGAACCGACCTTATTTCCACATTTAAGCTAAAACTGGAATTATTATCATCCGCAAACACCTCACTTTCCTGTACTATTCCGCCTCGAAACTATGTAAGGCTGCATGTTGTAAAACATCAACATGCAATGACTGATAGGTAAACTTTTCAGGAGCTTCTTGCGAAGTGATAAACCGCTGTTCAGCACTCCCTGTGCAGTCTGAAGTTTTTGGAATGGAAGAGTTATTGTTTGGAATAACCCTTAAAATGTCTAAATATCCTGTGCAGTCCTCAGTCCACTAAGGTGATTGGCATGCACTTTGTTTTTTTTTTTTTTGTTTTATAGTTTATTGCATAATGTGTGTGTAATGTGTTCTACATCACGAATCATACACAATTTGAATTAAGGCCTGGATGCGGTTTGAGCGGATTGAGAAGTTTTGGGTATGTATTTACGGAAATTGTTCGGGCAAGTATTTACTTTCTGTGTTTGTTACCACTATTAGCCTCATACCTTCAGTTCTACACCAAAGAAGCAAAAATTAGACAACAAACATGTCTTGGCTGATTGACAGTATTTGGGGTAAGAGGAAAATCATGTAAATTTGATTACTTGATGTAAATATGATAACTTTAAGAGATGTCTGCTTTCTTTCACCAAAGCTGTGAACAATTCTGACTCAGTAAGTTTATTTAAAACAGTGCATTTCATACCAAACCACTCTTAATGACTCTTTTTACACTTAATTATTTAATTATGTCAAAAAAAATTGAAATATCAGTAGACTTTTTTTACTGCTTCCCAGAGTCTGTTAAATTGGATTTTTTGGTTTCTTTCCAGGGGCAAGCTATAAAAAATAGAGACACAGGCCGGTGTCTTGAAATTGCTATTGGACCAGATGGATACTATCAACTGTACATTCAGGACTGCAGTGGACAGAGGTGGACAATACAGCATGTGATCAAAAACCGAGGCTTCAGTTGAGCGTTCTGTTCCATAACTCCAATTTTCTGCAAGCCTGAAGAGTGGTAAAAGTTGTCATTTAGGTCTTTAGTCATGAATTCTCCAGTATGAATTTGTCCCACTTTTGTTTCCATATGGCTGTGGCTTTGTCCTTCAGTGCTGGCAGCAAGGAACTGTACCTAAACAAAAACAAAAAAGTTAGCCTGGAACTATAAATGAAAAAGAGCTTTAATTCAAAAAACAAATTCCTCTCACCTGATTGAATTCATTGCCAGCTCCTTAAGTGTGCCTACATTAGCGCTCAGACCTCCAATTCCAACAAAGGCTTCATAGAAATCATAGGAGAGTCCAGTGGTCCCAAACAATGTTGGATCATCCGAGCTCACTACCATTGGATGCCCCTCCGACATTAACACAGCAGCAGGGTGATTCCGCAAGTCTGAGACCAGCTTCAGCACCTAAACACACAAAAGACACCATCAAATCGTCTGTGCGCTGGTTTCCATTTAAGAGATTTCATGCAAAAAAAACACTTTTATTGGATTTTTTTCAATGACAACAAATAATGGTAATTTTAATGAATATCAAAAGCTAAACTTTTTGACCAAATAAATCCCAACTAATTATAATTACATTGAAATCAGGTGTGATGTGACTTATATAACAGCCTCCACTCTTCTGGGAAGGCTTTTCACAAGATTTTGTCTCTCTGGGAATTTGTGCCCATTCAGTCAAAAGAGCATTTGGACGAGAAACCAAAAAATCAACGCTCCAATTCACCCCAAAGGTGTTCACTGTTTCAGCCATCCATATATGACACATGGCATGTGTTGATAGCAGCTCTCAGTCTCTCCAGAACTGAAGCTCGCCCAGGGGTGTTTTTATGGTCTGGCTATATGAATTATAGGCTTGTACAACCACTGAATCTTTTGTGGTAAATGTATTCCTGCCTGAGCCGCTGAGTTCTGAAAATTTTTTTACTCAGCAATTTTTTTTGACTGAGTTTACAAAGTTAGTTAGTGCTCAATTTTATCAGTCGGCCTTCGCCATCGTTTATTACAGTACAACAGTTACCATGGTCAAAATACATGAAACTGGAACTGGAATTTTTTATTTCATAGATACAATTATTAGTTATTTTAACGATATAATGACTGCTGAAATGTCCCCAGTTTTTATTTCAGAAATCTGTCACATCACCTTAATGGCTGGGCTGTTGTTGCTTCTATTTCACAATAATAGCACTTACAGGTGACAGAAATTTCACACACTGACTTGTGGCAAAGGTGGTATCCTATTATTTTCTAAGCCGCTTATCCTTCTGGATCCTTCCTATCCCAGCAGTCATTGGGTGGGAGGCAGGATACACCCTGGACAGGTCACCAGTCCATCACAGGGCAGACAGAAAGACGCATACATTCACACACACACACTCACTCGCCCTTCTTGCTGTGAAAAAGAGGCAACAGCGCTTCCCACTGCGCCACCGTGCCGCCGGCGGCATCCTATGATAAAGTGCTAAATGTGCTAAATTTAATGTTACCGAGCTCTTCAGCCAGTGTTTGTCTGTGGAGATTCCATGGCTATGTGCTTCATTTTATACATCTGTTAGCAATAGGTGTGGCTAAAGCACCTAAACTCAATAATTAGGAGAGGTGTCCAATACTTATATAGTGTACTTTGTAGATGCTCACCTTGCCTTTAACTTTTATTTAACTAAACATCAATTAAATTCACCTTTTTTTTCCCACAACCTTAACCTCGTTTTTCAACCCAAAACTCCTAATCCTCAGTCCTAAATAAAATAGATAGTTTCACCAGATTGTTTAATAATGTAAACAGTTGTAGATAAGCTATTGAAGGCTATCCAAATAAGGTGGGAACAAAACCAACAAACCAATGATGTAAAGCCAAAGAAAAGAAAGTGTACACAGTTTGCAGTATTTTTTTTTTGTTGTTTGTTTGTACAGCTCGTTACATAAAACATTGATGCTTTCAGTCAACATAACAGAAATAAGCTACTGGTAGCAAATTTCACAACACACTTTTATTTTATCACTAACAAAATGCTGTAAGGTCAGTGGAAACCTATCAAGTGTACTAACACTCGACTGCAAGCAACTCCAAGAACAGTTTTCTCTTTTCTCAAAAGTCTTCAAAGGCCATGTTTTTGGGCAAAGCCCAACTGAAATGATGAGTCAATTCACCAGCCAGTACACAGATTCATAGAAAATCGTTTACATCAAAACTGTTTTGTGGTTTGTGATTAATCTGGATCCATCATATTAGTGCTGAGACTGTACCTGGTTGGATATAGGACACACTTCCAGTGGCACTCCTCTCTTTCTGGAGAGCTCCTTTGCTAGGGGGTGGTGTGCCAGGGCAAAACCATGCCCAATGCGGGTGGTGTTAAATAACAGAGCATCCAGAATATTCCTGTCCACATCTGTGCCATCTAAGTCTACACACACATACATGGAGTTCATACCAGAACATGCTGCACAATTCAGTCAAATTTGATCTTGCGACTTATTGTCAAGGAACATGTTTGTACAAACCAATTCAAAAAAATATGTGCTTGCTTTTTACACACAGCAATTATTTTGGATTCCCTAAATCTTATGATATTATACGGTGTAGAGAGTGAAATACTTAAAATCCTTGCAAGCACTTGTTGAAGAATGTTGCTCTTAAACAGTTGCTGATTTGTTGATGCATTTTTTGGCAAGTGGCGAGTCTCAACTATTTTTGCTCATAAAAGACTAGGACTTTCCCTTATGCTCCTTTTATATTGCAGTATGAATATATTACATTTATATATATATATATAATTATAATATATAATGTTTTCTGAACATTTAACAAATGTTTCTAGCCTGAAACTGCCCTTGTCCCAACTTTTTTGGAATGTGTTGCAGCCATCAATTTTGAAATAAGCATATATTTACAAAAAACAATGAAGTTAAATAAATCATTAAATATCTCACCTTTGTACTGCTTTTGCTTAAATACAGGTCAGAGTAGATTTACAAATCACTGTTTTCTGTTCTGATTTGCATTTCACATACCATCCCAATGTTTGGGACTCACCAGTCTCGCCTGCATGGAAAAAATAGGAAAGGTTGGCTTTAACTTCTGTGGGGACTGAGAGCGCCTCTCGAAAGTACCAGATGGATTTTCCAGTATCCTCTCGTCCTACCTAAAGCAAAAAATGCTCCAAACTGAGAACATAAGCTTGCACAGTTTTAGATATTCAATATGTGGTGTATTTGGTATAGAGATCTATGAATAAATTAAGAAACTCATTAAAGTAAAGAATCTTACCAGATCAAAGCCAGCAATGATCTCTGGATACTGTTTTTGCATCTCTATGGTATCACTGACTCTTTGTTTCACCTGAGACAAACTGAGCGCTCTGTACGTAGAAACAGAAAAGATGTGGAAACATCAAAGCAGTTGGCCAAGTTTCTATAAACCTTTCTATATTTTTTGGAAGACACCAGCTAAAGTAATCTTATTTGATACTCTCTCAAACACTTTTTCCATCCTCACCCTAAATTGTGCTGTTCCTAGCTAAAAGTATGTCTAACTGCTTGACTCAAGTCCAGACTTTCTTTACATAATGCTAAATGTCAATATTGGCTTGCTTTCATTGTCAACATTTTGCTTGAACTATCCCTTCAATTCATTACTGAGTAACATCTACAATAACAAACTAATACATTACTTACAGAATGTGAAAATTAAACACATTTGTAAAACCACATCTGTGAATTGAGTTTTTCAGCCGTCATATTAGAATAATGGACCTTCATAGCTGTCCCAATTAGATAAAGTTTAGTCTATACTGTGATATACATCAATATAACTTTCATTCACCCTTACCTATGGACAGTTACAATGATCCGAATCCCAATAAAGTCTGGATGCTCCAACCTGAACTGTTCAGTTATGTTTTTGTATGTTTGGAGGGACCATTCTCTGTCATGGATGGTGCCATCAAGTTCGTATGTCTGAAACAGAAAATCATGAATTTTAATAGGTTGTTCAAGTCAAAACAGCTGTTTGATTCATTTTTCAGTATCAGGAAAAAGCAGAAGTTTCAACAAATAAAAAAATGTAATAGCAAATTTCCCTGCATTTCATGTGTCCACTGTTTGCCTTTATTACAGCCTCCATTCTTTTCAGAACACTTGCTTTCAGTTTTTCAGAGAAATCTGCAGGGATATTTTTTCACACCTCCAAAATTCAGTCTTATAGGTTGGTTGCATTTTCTGCTTCTTATGATCCAAGTAATTGTCAGTGTCATGGGAAATTACAAATGGTGATGCCTGGCGTAGCCTGAAATTTATTATTTATGGCCCATTTCATTTTAAGATAACAATTTAAGATAACTCTTAAACTGGTATGGGCAGTTCCAGTTCTGAAGTGGCGCAGGTATTCAGAGTTTATTGTTTACTTATTCTAATACATGTGATTCAGTCCAGCAGAGCAGGTTAATTCACTTATGCCAAAATAGGCAGCACACCCAGAAGTTAAATATATCTGTGCAAACCACTGCAAGCAAAATCAGCCTTGGTGCTATGAAATACCTTTAAATGGTCTGGGGTAAATGGGATTAAATGGGGTTAAAACATCTATATTATGTGGAGATTCTTTAATCTTTAAAAATGTTGTTAATACTCATTTATAAAAATGTTTCCTTAAAAAAAACATCCACTGAAACCAAAAGTGGTTCTTTTATGGCACCTTTAAGAGTGAAATAAATGTGAACAGTCACCAACCTTGGACAGGCCGGCCCTCAGCTCCAGGTACAAGATGTTGTCATCATAGAGTTGCTGAAGGCCTTGGTACAGATAATCCTTAAAAACAGGTGCGTAGGAGATCAGCCCTGAGATTGTGATGAATATCTGCTCAAAGCGCGCCCACACTGCGTCCTGGTTAGGATACGCCACGTCTGGGTCCTCAGTGAACAGTGTGAGGTTCTGCATCAAACTGAGAATGAAAGAATAGAATAGGTTTGTCTGACCTCAGTGTACTTATTTCAAGCGTTTTGGGAGCTGTACAGTGAAAGTCCTTCACAACAAAATCTGTATTCCTCTTTTACGTAATAGTCTGCATAAATGAAATATATGTGGTATTAATTTAAATCTAGACTGGTATTAAACTACTGCAGACTAGAAACAATGATATACAACTGTTTTATGATGACCTTAGCAGGGGCATAGTCTGATCCTAGATCAGCTGCACATTTGATGTAATATCTTTGAAAAAGAATAAGATTACTGATATAAGATCAGGACCCATTTTCACAAAGATTCTCAGATTAGGAGTGCTGATCTGTTTAGATTAAGGACCTGTTCCAGTGAGTAAAGTCAAAGTAAATAAGAGGAATTTGATCCTAAATCAGCACTGCTACTTTAAGAAGTTTTGTGAATACTGGCTCAGGTTTGTATTATATTTCTTAGTGAACACAATTACACTGACCACACTTTTTACAATGTAAACAAAAATAACAGCTAGACTAGTGCCAAGTACGTACTAGATCAGAATTTGCTGTAGTTACTCTGAAACGCTTAATGTTTGGCCTAAACATATAAGGGTTTGGCTATTTACTTTCTTTTCTTGAAGAAGAAGAATAATAATGATAATAATAATAATAATAGTAATAATGTGATGGGCTTAAGTGGACCACCTTTTGTCAAAAGCTGGAATATCACTGATGGTAGCCCTGAGCTGTTCCAGGAGGCTCCAAGAAGAGCAGCCCCAGTGCGGGAAGGGTCGCTGGGCAGAAAACAAGAACTTCACTGACGCTGACCATGTGAAGCAGATGTAGCAATGAGGCCTGTATGTCACATTCATCACAAGCCAATCCACGCTCACCAGAGCAGAGCTGTGTATGTGTAGGACCGCCCCTTAAAGGAATAGAATAGTCAGACTGCTTGGCAGATCATGAAGTGCAGACCTATTAAGGAATCCGCAGGAACCCCCAGCCAGTCCGCTTTTTTGTTCAGTTCCAATTCCTGAAACGTGAGCTCTGGACAGGTCTCGATTACCTTTATGAATGGAATACAGTAGAATGTGGATTGAGTGGGGATCCCTGAGAATTCTTTACTTAGGGTACATACACACCCTGTTTCAATACTTTATTTGACATTGCCCTCTACAACTTTGACCCATGACTCAGAAGTGTGTCACATTTATGTTAGGAAGTGGCCACTCACAGTACAAGAAGCTGGCTAGGTTAGCTTTAGTGACCTCATTAGCTAGTCATGCAAAGGTCTGTACAAAATGTAGAAAAAATTTGTGAATACCTTGCTTGGCTACAAGCTTTGGTTTAGAACCATGCCACTATTTTAGAACCACTGCCTCTATTTTTTTGGTTTCCAGCTTTGCAGCCTTTTGCTTGTTAACTACCAACCATTTTTTCACCATTTTTTCAGGGCTAAAGAGGGAAATGCACCAATTACAAAGATTTCCTGGCAAGTTCTGCTGCCTAACTCAGTGATGTCACTCAATCCCTCACTAATAACCTTGTGCTAATACAGTAAGGGAATAGCCGCTTAGATGGCATCGAAGCCAACAAAGGCATGTAAAAAACAGTACTGGAACAGGTGGCACAGGTTTTCAATTCCAGTCCAGGACTGCCAGTGTTCAGAACAGTTTTGTGAGTTCCTTGCTCAAACACACCTGATTCAACGTTACAAAACCTGGAATGGAAACCACCAAACTGTGCTTCCAAGAGGAGAACACACCTTCTCTATAAAACTGAATGAAACCTAATGGTAAGGATCAGGTGTAGACCAGCAATTGGTCAGTATGTGGCAAGGAAAAGGCTTGTTAAAAGCAGCACTTAGTTCTCAGTCCTACTCATGAAGTAACCCTGTCCTGCACATTTAGTTTGCTCTAAAACACCCACTTTAACTCATTTACACACAAAGTTTCAACAAGTACAGTAAGGAAATTGTCCACTTTGTGGTACAGCCTATCCAACCTATATATAAAATGCTTAATAACCATTATGTTTCATATCTCTAATAGAAATCAAATTTTGCTAAAATAAGAGCTGTTTTCTTATTGTACATCATTTTTAGTCTTTGGTCCAAAATGCATGCAGGCATGTGTATAATATAGGTGTGTGTGGAAGGTGGTAATTAAAATGCTGATGGCGATTTGTTATGATATTGGCCAGTTTTTGTCACTGCATAAAAAAATGATCAAATTGAGATTGAGAGACATTTCATTTTTCATAAAATATGTAATATTTACAAAAAGGAACCCTTTTGAACCAAAGACAATGACCAAAATATGAACCACTGAGGTAAAGGAAATTTACATTTTAACTCAAGAAGGGTATGTTAATAAACTGGCTGGTTGCATCAGGTGTGATAAACAACATGTGCAGGGCAGGGGCTGCTCCAAGCCCAGGGCTAGAAACCACTGATTTAAAGCATCAGCTTGTTTTGTTACCTTTAGGCATTTTCTGTAGCACTTTGAACACAGGGCTCTTTTGGATGTGGGGCTTTGCTCTGAAGAAGTGCATAGCAGGAGGAAACTGTGGAGCCACCATCTCCTGCTCTTTCAGCTTACGCAAGAATGAGTCCAGTCGCTGCTCTGCTGCGCTGAGCTCCATTCTGCCCCCTACCTGCTGGGAGGCCTCTTCCTGCAGCATCAGCTCTCTCTGGTGAGGGTCTGGTATACTTTTGCCCTCTTTCACAGAGGCTAATATCATTATGGTCATCAGAACTGTTGCCCTGCATGCTGTATAGGAAAACCTCTTCATGGTCTGTGCAGATAGCAGTATGAAGGTCAAATCAGCATGTCTATAAATGGAAGAGAGAGTCACAAGTTCTTCTTAGACCAGGGTGCTTTTCACTGAACAGTCTTGAGTTAAAGGACTGATCATCAAAACAGGTACCTCCTGTGTTTATGATGGTCATAACAAAAACTTAATTCTAGATCTGCGTTCCTACTCCTGGAGTGGTCAGTGAATGCAGACTCAGAACACTAATTCAGTACTTTTCATTCCCTATCCTGCAGGTCCACAACATTGTAGATGAATGTATCACTAGTGCTGCGCTATACAACAATATTTATTATTGTTGTAATAAATTACGTCACAATACAATATGCTTTTCTGAACATATGCAAGTTGTCAGTACTCACAGAACACTGACCAACTGCATGTTTCATTATAAAAAAAGCAAAATTAGTCCCATTTAACTGGATTTAGTGCAACACAGTATGCCAGATACTGAACAAAAATCATTGTATCCCAATTCTGGGCAGTGTTTTTTAAATGTAGCACTGCTGGTTCTTTTTTCTCAATTCCAAATGTTTAGATGTCTGAAAAAATACATATCGTGACATGTCATGTATCCTGAAAATTTCTTTAAGTATCACAATATATTTTTGACATATTGGCACATCTATGTTTCACAGCTCCTGCTTATCAGCTAATAATAAAGTCCATTATGCAAAAAATTGCAAACAGGAAAAGTGTTCAGGGCTGAGTTTCCCAAAAGCATCTAAGAACAAAGATGACTCTTAAATGTTAGAGCAGGTATCACACTGAAACATCCTTCTACCAGCTGATGATTTGATCACCAAGATGCTTTTGAGTGTCTCATTCCATCATTAACACAATCTCAGAAACATATGTGTAACTTTGAACAGGGCCACAGTATGAACTACAGTTTGAGATAATCAAAGGCTATCGGTCCACTGTCTCCAAACATTCTCAGTGTTTTCTGTGCATATAACTGAATATGCAAGCATACAAGCTAAACAAACAAAAAAAAAAAAAACAAAACAGCTCTCACATTGCTTCAGACCAGCTGAAGGCTAACATCATAATCAGCTAGGAAAGTGTTTTAACGGTAAGCTTAAAGCATGACTAATTCAACCCAGCTGATTAGCTGAATCATCTTAAGTTCTCCCAGTGAAGCCTTGATATGTTACACTAGTTAAAAAGGGTTTGCAGTACAACGTTTTGAGCACTTACCCGTGAGTTGATAGGATCTTTTCCACAAAATGTTCTTTCTACTGAACTTTGCTTGTTGACCATAGGGATGTGAACAGAGACTTAACTTCCCATCCAATAACCCTGTTTTTAAAACATTCCACTTCCCCCATCACTAACTGCATGGTGGTCAGCTGAACTGAGCACTTCATTATTCCTCCCTCTCTGGGAGGGTTAACAATGGAAGAACCAAGAATGACTCACAGAAAGACGTTCCTGTCAAAATGCTGAAGTAGTACATTCTTCTGCAAAATGTCTAGCATTTCGGATTGCTTTGCAAGCAACAAGACACTGTGAATGCATTGTTTAGTCAAGAGGAACAGACAGGACACCCCGGTGGTTCTTTTTTCTTTATATTATTTCCACATCAATATAATCTCAGTGTTCAGCAGAAATGCATTTGGTTGAGTTATAATAGCAAATGCTCTTCAACAGGAATGACAGGAATAACTTAAAGTGGCATCCACTAAAAAGTTAAATTACAAAGGGTTTACAACTGTCTAGAGAGTGACTCTTTTCCAATGAGAAAGAGTGCACTGCAAAGTAAAGTAAAAACAAACAGTTGGAGGCAATGTTTTAAATAATGAATGAATAAGAGAATGTTCGCATGTGATTAAGACTGTATTTCAGTCGTAGTAACCATTCAGACTTACTTGTAAACATATGTAGCATAGCCTCTGAATGGCACAGCCAACAAGAACAGGAGATGATAAATACCTTTTAGCAGCCAATCAAGACACAATCCTCACTTACTGTGATTTTTTTTTTACACAACAATGAATCACAAATTACAGCACAGACATACACATAAATGGTCTTTTCTCAAGTTAAATGCTACTTAGACAGACTAAGCAAAAAAGAAAAACAAAACAAAAAAAACAAACACTGTCTTTCTGTCTTGGTCCTCAGTGCCGCTGGGTTCACAGAGATGCTTAGTCCATGAATTTGCGGTTCTGATTTGCTCCAAATAGGGCAACTCGGATTTCGGGCATCATCTAACCATGAAAGTAAAAGAATAGCCAGGTTAATTATGCAGTGGGTGTAGAGGTGGGAAATATGGCAGACAGATATTACAATACTTGACATTTTCATGATACACAATTTGAAAAGTTTCCACAAACTCCAGGTGTGCCTAATTTAAAATGCTATCTTAAGTACAATGCTTTTTATTTAATGCGGCCAATCCGATTAAAGCAACACTATCTATGTATAAGAGCTGCCATCAATGAATTTCTATATAAATGACAGCGAATAACAATTTATCCTTTTTTGGTCATTTCGTCCAGCTATTACAAGCCTGAAACTGCCAAAAAGCTGATTAGCTATCATACTTCCCAGCATGATGTGTTTATTTACATGTTTTTGCCTCAACCAAACTGATGAAAACAGTTTGCATTCTGTTTGTAAATATCTGATTGTGAAAGCTAACCACTATGATGATGATGTTACATTTCATTAGTACTGTAGAAATAGTATGGGCTCAGATTCAAGCTTCAATCAGTTTGAAAAGAGGCTCTGTACACTTGGTATGAGGGAGCTCGATGGAGGAGATGCACGTTTTTCACCCCTGACTGAGAGACCTAACCTTGCTGTACTGTGTCCAAGTTTAGAACTCAACACAGCTGGATATATTCTTATATAATTGAAAATAGTTACTGATTAATAATAGGAATTAAACTATGATGCTTTCTTAGCACTGCAGTTCTACATCATCACACTGTACCTGCTGTGCTATGAGGTCAAGCCTGCTCTCCAGAGTATTGGACACCTTGATCTTTCCGTCTGCGTTATAGATCTCAATACCACCCGAGCTGCACAAAGAGGGAAATTCACAGTTACAAATACTATGAAACTTTAGGCAACAGCTATTAGAAAAGCTCTGGAATCAGTGAAAGCCAGTGCATGGTTTAGGATTTCAATGTAAAAAAAAATCTGCATCTGGAAACTAGAATAGATGTTACTCACACTTCTGGAGAGAGGAAACTGTCTTGGTCAATGCGGACTTCAAGATTGTTCTTCGCAGCTGCTTTATAGATTGGGATGTTTTTCTGCACTGCAGCCTGAGGACCAAAGATAGAGACGGGGAGCGAGAGAGAGAGAGAGAGAGAGAGAGAGAGAGAGAGAGAGAGAGAGAGAGAGAGAGAGAGAGAGA